>JASFCZ010000132.1:0-15423 GCA_036937155.1 Cyathus pygmaeus
CCGCCGCTTTCGATACATTCTTTCTCTCTACGAAACCCACGCAATAAGACGGCGCATACCAGCCTTACTTTCTAGCAAAACATGTGGCAGGAAATCGACAGAAACCCAGTCCCAAACACAGTCCAGAGTGGCGGACTTAGACCGGTAGCCGGTCGGTGGCGTGACAAGTCACGTTATGAACGACTGCGTCGTGTCGATATACCGACCGGTCCAACTCGTTGGATTTTGGCAGGCCATCGCTTATGACGTGAAATGTTTCCTAATTGGGGTGTCCCCAGTCTGTTGCCCTTGCGTCGCGTCGTTCCCCATGCCCTGCAGTGCCCTGCCTATACATCTTCTCTCCCTTCATTTAGCATTAGATCTTCGCCAGACAACTTTGTACGCGTTTGTAAATCATTATATACGCTCTCGTACATACAGAAATGAGAAAATAGGTGTTGTAAACAGTCAGTAGGTACTACATAACTTGGGAAAGAACACGGCATAGAGCTGGAGGTGCACCTATCAATCATATTCTTCATGAAGCACTGCAGGCGGGTTCGGTGGATGTGGAAACTTTAGCAGAAGTCGAAGAGGTTGACGCCGGGGTCGCCTTAGCTGGGGTGTGTTCAGTGGAAACGGATGCGCGGCTGAAAGTCGAAGCTCTAACAGCTGAGGTACTGGTGGATGCGACAGTAGTGAGTACAGTCGAGGAAGAAGGGGTAGCAGTAGTTCTGGTAGATGATCTCTTCTTCCTCTTGTTGTTGCTCGATACGACTGGATGAGTGACGATAGACTGAATGACAGTCTCGTTGCCTCTGCGACGACTGAACTGCATGCGTCGTTCCAGACGGTCGGCGGTACCTAATGCCATGCGCATGATACGCGCTTGCTGGGTTGGCTCGGAGAGTAGCACAGTGATTTCGCTGATAGGCTGATGAGCCGGAGCGGTTGGACGGTTAGGTCCCCATTTGGGATTGTCGGAATAGCTAGGGAGGATCGTGGCCGCAGTGCGTGAGTGAGGACGATACAAGAAGAACGACGGGGGGACGAAGGCTTCTGGGATAATATACAGATCGCCGTCGGGATTGTGCTGCGAAAACTGGGCCGGGCTGTTCGATCCAAGGTTAAACAACATCATAAAGTCGTTATATCCAGCAGGCATGTCGGAGGCATTGCACTGACGGAGGTTCCTGTCGAAGTCGACAAAGTCCAAGAGCTGGTGGATGTTGACGACGATACGAGGGGAGTTGATGTCCGAAGAGTCTTGAAGTGCGATGCGCGTGTCGGACAAGGTAGTGATAAACAGGTGCTGGATGTTCTGGCGGAAGATCTGGGCCATGGTGAAACGAGTGACGAAGTTGTAAAGTAAAGTAACAAAGTCGAAAATGAGAACTAAAACGAAGGTGTAGAGAGAGGAGAAGAGCTGGGAGATGGGATTTGAGGGAGAAAGCGGAGTCCCTTTATAAAGAATAGGGGATAGCGATCCGACAAAGGCTTCGTCTTCATCAACATAGACTTGAGGGTCGTCTTGAGGTGGCTTTCCAGTGCCCTTAGGCAAATTAGAGATGTCAGTAATTCCCAAAAGTTCGAGATAATCCTTAACTGCATCCAAATGAGACACCTGGTAGTAGGGCATCCATGTCACATCTCCAACCTTCCATTTCACTTGAAAAATTGCATTCTCCTTCGAGCCGGCGTGGCTGATGATCGAATCGATAGCCCACTTGCCTTGCCTTCTGAGTCTTCAATGGGACCGAGCTGCGTATCCTGGCGTCCAGGGAATAATCGATCGTCGTTCGGGACGTGAGGACGAAGCAATGACGCATGAAAGACGTTATGCACGCCTCGACACGCAAGATGAGATGGCAGCTCAATGCGAAACGATTGATTGCGAAAGTCTGTTAAAATTTTATATGGTCCAATAAATTTGGGGATAAGCTTGCGAGCTAATCCTTTCGCAAATTTGATATTCTTTGAAGATATGTACACCAAATCTCCTTCGGCAAATGGAGCAGTTCTTCGGCGACGATTCGCGTCTCGAACCTGCTTAACTCTGGCTGCTATAACACTGTCATGAGCTGCCATGAGCGTAAATTTTCGCTGTAGTGCGAAATTGCGAACCGAGGGATACTCTGATTTCGGAGCAGAGTTCCACACCATCGAACGGGGCATACGTCCGGTGTTGAGGAAGAATGGAGCGAACCCTGTGCTCTCTGAACGTGCCGAGTTAATCGCAAACTCGATAGCCGGGAGTTTCGATACCCAATCTGTCTGTGTTTCATTCACGCACTGTCACAGCATCTGCGTAACTGTACGGTTAGCACATTCAGTCGATCCATCAGTCTGTGGATGGTACGCGCTACTCATCTTCAACTTGGTACCTAATAGACCATGGAGGTGCTTCCAGAACAGCGATGTGAAGAGTACATCACGGTCACTGACTATGTTCTTAGGTATACCATGAAGGCGAACACCTCTTGGAACATTAGCTCTGCCACCTGTTTGGCATTATAATTAATCCTGCTGGGAATAACGTGGACCATACTGGTCATCAGACAAATGACAACGGTGATGGAATCATACGTGCCATCACGGTTGCTGGACTCCGGAAGGGGTCCAACAAAGTCAACACCAATAGACTCCCATGGTTGTGATGGGATTGACAGCGGATTCAAAAGCCCATACGGCTTCTGATTGCTGGGCTTGCTTCGTCGGCAAGTGGAGAAGCTATCACAGAAAAGCCTGGTATCAGAAACTAGTTCTTTCCACCATACATGTTGGCATAGATAGTCGACAGTTTTCGACGTGCTCAGATGAGCTAACAGAGAGTGTGCTTCAGAAATAACAATTTCCCGAGCGCTTCGGCCATTGATGAGAACGCGAGGGATACAAAGGTTTCTGTGAGAGTCAGAACTTTTGATGTAAATGAGCCCATCATCAGTTACTTCAAAGTTTTTGTGACTCTTCGGATCTTTCAGTATAGCTTTGAAGGTTGGATCAGAACCATAGCGATTGCGTATTCCAGCCAAGAGGTCGATGCTGTTGTCGTCATTGATAGCATTCATGAAATCAGCATGGTCGAAGCCGTGAGCAGATGTGTTATCGTCTAAGTCCAAATCTTCCAAATCAGGAAGTTGTTGTGTGATGTTAGGCTCAGAAGGTAATGATGCGTGATCATTCAACGTTACATTTGTTGATTGTGATGTGTCTTCCACACCCGCGCCCTCCCTTCTTTCTCTAGGTCCCTTGAGAATGAAGTGTTTGGCCATTCGTTTAGCAAACTCCCGTGACGTTTCCGGCGCATTAGGAGTCTTAGTGGTAACTACAACCGATTTTTTTGGACGTGAACTGACTTTCACTTTGTCTTTAATAGGCAAAGCTATTTTTGTAGGCTCTTTGGACATCTGCGTGGATGCCAGACGGTCTGACCTTCGATTACCAACATCGTTGACAGGCCGCGGGATAGCCACTCTTGCCTGCACACCAGCCAATAATGGTGCGCTGGTGGTCACAAATGCCGGTGAGTCTTCATTGACCACATCAAAGTATGTGTACTCAGACGGCGCACGAACTGTTCCAGCGTCGTCATTAGAGTACATACGTGACAAGGCGTCTGCGACCACGTTGTCAGCGCCTGGAACGTACATGACTGTAAAGTCAAATTCACTAATCTTTTCCAACCAGCGTGCTTGTCGCCCAGACAAGTTCTTTTGATGTAGTAAGTGGATTAAGCCCTTGTGATCTGTTACCCACTTAAAGGTAGCTCCCTGTAGGATGTCATGATGTCTTAACATCGTTTCAACACCTGCCAGCATTTCTACCTCATGAACGGGGTAGTTTTGTTGAGCGGAGTTCAATTTCGCAGAATAGAAAGCTGCAATATTTGCTGTCTGCCAATCTGGGCCCTGGCTAACCAGTCCCGCGATACCCGTTAAACACCCATCGGTTACCAACCAGATAGGGTCAGCACTAGGTGAGTACACGAGCGGTTTACGACTATGACCACGAAAATTTTGAACTAATCGTTTAACGTCTTCGAAAGCGCGTTGCTCGGTGAACGTCCAACGAAATGCGACTGTATCACCGACAAGCGCACTCAAGATGCCCATAGGGATGCGAATTAAAGGTAAGTCATCTGCTAAATAACCGACAGATCCTAGAAACCCCCTTAATAAATCGCGATTTGTAGGGGTTTTCCAGGCCAGGATGCTGTCGACCTTATCAGGATCCATCCTGATCCCGTTCTGGTCGACGATACGACCCAGGAGCTTCAATTCGGAAGGAAGAAAGTTCAACTTTTTCCTACTTAGGTATAATTTTTCCTTTTTCAATATATCGAGAACGCTTTTGACATGTTGAACATGGTCTTTCAGGGAACGCGAAAATATCACTATGTCATCCAGATAGACATAGACAAATTTGCCCAGGTGAGCCGAGAATAGGTGATTCATCAGTGACTGACACATAGCAGGTGTGTTACAGTCGCCCTGCTGGACGACTAAGCTAACCATATTGCCATCCGGCGTAGTCACAGCGGATCTATTGACATGTTCAGACACAATACGAATCTGTTCAAAGGCACCCTTCAAGTCAAGTAGGGATACAATTACGCCCTCCGCTGCAATGATATGAAATATACTTTCTGGCTCTGGTAGAGGTGAGGAAAGTTTTCTAGTATTCTTATTGCACTCACGAAGGTCGAAAACTGTTCGTAATTCCGCAGGTTCTCCATTTTTCTGTGGTTTCGGAATTAATAACATGGGAACCGTATTACGAGCAGTGGTGATGCGCCAACGTCCAGACTTCAAGTATGCATTGCGCTTCTCGCGCCATTGTTCCTTGAAAGCTTCAGGGCACCTCGAAGGCCGCCATGGATATATTTTGTCCTCGTCGATAAGGGGAATAGAGTGGTTGATCGCTCTAAACAGAGGTAAGCTCGTTTCTGATACCTCTTTGCACAGAGGTTCTGCATATTCAGTTAATTCGCGACCTGCAGCTTCTAATTCATTTCTGTCACTAGGTTCCATGCTACGTGAGGCGATACTAGTTGTGGCTGTACCTTGTACAGGTTGTGCCGTATCACTACCGACAATTACTCGTGTCGGGTTGAGTCCAACCCATATCTTGTGTTGAAATAACCATGGGGTGCCCAAGATAACATCATAGTGAGTTAGATTAATTATATCGAAAGTTCTTTTCTCATTTACTTTCTGATATTCAAAATCTACGGTTGTGTATGAATTAACAACAGATCTAGAGCCCTGGACAGCAAGTTGTAAGCCCATCGGCTTCGACAGCTTTTCAAGCTTTAAATTTAGTTGAGTGGCTAATGTTGTTGAGATAAAGTCGCCTAATGATCCAGAATCAATTAATGCTCGAGCAGGGTGCCCATTAATTTTGACAGTTACTACCACAGGTTTAGGTACCACGTGGTCCTTGGTTTTAGCGGCGGATGTGTTACGCTGCAGCGCAGAATAAGTACCACGCGGCACCTGGACGCTGTGGAGATCAATGCTGTGGGACAATAGGGACTGACCAGCCTCTGGCTGCTCCTCAGGTTCAGCTTCGTCTGTTCCTACTCCCCTATCTTCCGTAAGTGTATCGTTAGGGTAAGGGTCTCCTTGCATAGGATAACCATCTGAGCTTTCGCTAGACGATGATTCTTCAGAGGCACTGGGAACAGTAGGAAGTAACCAACTTAAGTCATGCGATGTAATGACAGGTGGATGCGAATTTTGCGGGTCATTGCTGCTTTCAGCAAGCCAGTCCATTGGGTGAGTCGACCCTGCTGCTCCATTCTCAACTGCATGGCTCAAAGAAATGCTTAACGATCATCGTACAAGAAAATCGGCTAGACATTTTTCGTACCATACCCCGATATTGAAGCCATCCTTCCTGAGGGTTTTGGTAGAAAGGTAAGTAATGCATCTACGTCGCATATCCTTAATCGTTAATGTTTCGTAATTGCATTCTATGACGAAGTGTCGAACATCCATCCGTCTTGGAGGAAAGAGACAGTCATACATGTATGGAGCACGTTCAACCAAGCACTGGTACACAGCAGCCTTGATGAGGGCGATATTATTGGCAGGGGTACGTGAGTTCTTCCATTCATACATAGTGCGAGTCATCTGAGAACTGAACTCACGCACAGCCAGCGCATTGGCGTACCAAGTCGCCAGCACAAAGTTGCAATGCCAGAATTTTTCCTCGGGTAGGTTGACACGCAGTTCCCTCCAAGTATCGTCTATATGGAATGTCCTCATGTTACTATTGCCATGGAAGGTGACATAGAAGCGTGGCCCAATATGTATTTCATCGGGATCGTCACCAGGGTAAGGCTTAAAGAATTCTAATGATTCTCTGATTATTGAACACAGGTGATCTCCCATATCAGCTGCTGTGTCTAGTGAGTTTATGCTTTCGGTTTTGACATCTTCATTAATATCTTCACCATTTTCGATGTTATTGTCATCGTCATCACACCTTTCATCGTCGTCATTATCGTCGTCATTATCCGAGCAATCAACGAGGTCCGGCATCGGATTGGCGATATCAGTGTACCATCCCACGAGGTCAAACTCAGGGTCCTCAAGAGTGGCACGATCAATGTAAACTTCAGAGCTCTCATGGTCGAAATCAAGGATTTGGTATGTATTTGATCCTCGAGCTAATAGCTGAACATCAAAACGCCCTTCCTCATTGAATGTAGGATCCTCAGTAGTTGTGGGGTAGTAATCTAGGACACCGTCACGAAGGAGGCATCCAGCTACAAATCCCAGCATATCGTCAATGCCACAACTATTAACTTCGAACTCACTTATTCCAAAGTGAGTTTCTAGTTTCCTACTATACCATTCATTTAACCTAAAGTTCTTCGTCTGTAGGTTTATCATTGGGATATCCACTTCGAAATTCAAAGCATGGTCGTGTATTCGATATAAATCAGGTTGAGTAGTACGCCTTCTCACACTAAATCTATTCTTCCGAGGTTCTGACATAAACATGTCATCACCAGGGTACGGCTGCGCTATCTGAAGGTAGTATTCGGTCATTAGTACATATGCGTCACCCATTCGACGACGCGCTATGTGGTGGGGGCTGTAAATTACCCAGCTGCAACCTACATCCTCTTCACTTGAGGTGTCGGAGGATGCTGCTGCAGCTGGGGTCATTGAAAACACAGGTAAGTTTTTGATTACGTGCTGTCTGTCACTAATTTCGTCATACAGGATCGACAAAAAGGGGAGGCTTTCCAATTCTTCCTCCACACCCCCTTCTTCAACACTTCCACTTGGTTCTTCAAACTCGGAGTCCGAGGGTATATGTTCCGAGACGGAAAAGGGGAGCGTGACCATTACATGGGGAAACCCCAATTAGGAAACATTTCACGTCATAAGCGATGGCCTGCCAAAATCCAACAAGTTGGACCGGTCGGTATATCGACACGACGCAGTCGTTCATAATGTGACTTGTCACGCCACTGACCGGCTACCGGTCTATGGCGGACTGTCGTACGTCTCCCACACGGTGACACATCACATGACCTACAGGAACTTTGCTGAGGTCGTGGGTTCAATTCTGGGTGGGGACATTGACGTGTTAGACACAGAATGAAGTACAGTAGACGTAAAATAGATGCTATCAACTTGTAATTATATGGGTGAGTAGGTATGACGAGTATTTATCGTACATGAAAGTACTTATCATACTGTAGGCCTTGCACGGAAGAGCATGGTATTCCTAGCAGATTTATCCCACGTCAAAGGAGTATCCCCTCCAACCCTGTTTGTGCGCTTCTCTTTGTCTAAACATGCCCTAGCCAGTCTCAGAAATGTGGCACTTTCCTTTTGATATACATTCAGAAATCTCTGATCTCGGAATTGCACCTGATACTCCAATCCACGTATAAACTCCTTGATATCGTGTACATCTTTGCTGATTGTCTCTTCGTAGGTTTCAAGATTGCTTCCGTTTGAAGTCTCGTCCGAGTTGTCTTCTTCATCACTGGAATCATCATCAAATTGAACCTCCACATCAGAATTTTCTCCAACCGTTTCGTATTCACCGTCTTCATCAGCAATGGGTATGAGATATTTGTGCTTCCAAAATGGAACAGTTCTTCGACGCATCACTACAAGAAAGAACACGGCTGGAACACGGCTGGAACACAGTGTACACTTTGTACAAGATGTTTGCATAGCAGAAACCTGCTAACCACGAATGAAGGACAGGTACATACCCACCGTTCCACATCCGGGCTATATGCCTCGTTAAGCGGCAATGTGATGGGTGTTGTTTCCAGCTTCCTCCAGGCCTTTTTAGCCTCCTTACGCCAGGAGGAAAGACCACGGTATCGCCCAGTGTCTGCAAACATCCCTTGAAGTTTGGTGTAGTATGTTGGAGCTAACTTGCTGACTAGGATCCATGCGAGAAAATCACAATGCGGTAAATGGAACTGTCAAAGGAAGTCATGTTTTATTTTTCGCCAACTGCAACAATGAGTAAGTGGGATTGCAGCTTATATATTAAAATATGTAGCAATTTACTCACTGGCTTTCCAAAATCATAGTTGTCTTTAGAATGGGAACAACATCATGAACAGATCGAGCCCACAGCTCCCACCGTCCCTTTCCGTACCAATTCTCCCAGAGGTAAGCCCATAACTCTGGCAGATTATGGTAAACACAGCGCTGATACATTTGTTTTACAGCCCATTGCTTTATTGCTTCAGGATTCGGCTCTGCGTAACCTGGGATTAATGGATGCGCACAATAGTGATGTTCCATCATGCTAAGGATATCTTCGCGAAAAATAGCCTTGCAAAATACACGACTTGACTTGTCATCGTTGTCCTCCGAGTGATTAGTCCCACCACCACTATCCATAGCAATAGGTACCAACTTTCCAGATGCGTCAAATTTTAATGCCGGAAGGCGAATAGTAGGTGGTTTTGGTGGTCTCGGAGCCATAGTTATGCGCAAGCCTGACTTTAAAACCTTCTTAACCGGTACTGAGTCTTCTTCCATAGTGGTTGTATCGTCTGGTAAGCCTCCCTCGTAATCTTTAGTATCGGTTTTCTGTCCCGGGGGTACAAAATTGAGGTCAATGAAGAAGAACTCGGCTTGAGCTCTCCGAGCATTATAAGGTGTGGTAGAAAGCTTCGGTTTCTTCCTGCGAGTAAGAACTGCATTATTAAGATGCCACCAGCACAGATTAATCTTTCCTTTCCAGACCTCTTTCAAACAGCCTATTTCCGCCATATCCTTGTCGACATGCATGATGGACAGATTCAAACCATATATTTCACGAAGGCAAAGTGCCCAGGCAGAGAGTGATTTCATACGCTTCTTCTGGCAGAGAGCAGCTTCCGTTGTAAGCAAGCAATATGCAAGTGGAAAACCTGCACCGTCATACTCTGCCATGATGCTATAAAGCTCAAGATGCTTCGAATTTGTGTTGTCTACATAACTATGGTAAGCATTCTGCTGCATTTCTCGATCTCGAAATATTGAATGCATGTACTCACAAGTTGCATCCATTCCAACCTCAACGATCTTCCCCTTCAATAAGCCAGCTATTTTCTTCATACCCCATGCCAGCATCTCCACACCTTCGGGCAAGTTATCAGGTGAAAAAATATCGACATCTTCCTTAAATTCTTCTAGTAGTTTCGCAGCAGACAACAGCTGGGGCTCTTCGCGATACCAGAATACCTTCGTAAGGGCTTTCCATGCTGTCTGTATTTGCAAGCGTGTAACTTGGGGATGCGCGGCTTGGATCTTTCCAGCCATAGCACTAGGAGTTAACCACTCGATATTGTCTTTAATGAATTCAAGAGCTTCCGGCGGCATGGAAACATCAGTATAGTGGACATGTTTAAAATGGTGGCCTATTGTCATTGAAACAGAGGACACGCCTTTCTTCGTGGTCGAAGAAATGCTTAAATAGCTGTCACAAGGATATCTTTTCATCCCAACATGTTCGCGATGTTTCACATCAGTCTTCTGCGAAGGTTTGGATTTCTTTTTATGGTCTTCATCTTGGCTGCACCAGTATCGCGTACGGTGCCCGTGCTTCAACAATTTATGATCATGCACACTAATTATATTTGTAAGTACTGAGCTCAGGTCGTTGTGGTATACTAATTTAAATACTCACGTAAATCGATAGCCCGTGACCCTCCAGATCTCTCTAACAGCCATGTGTACGCGGTCTTGATGGCTCGTATCTTCGTCATTCTCCACAGGGTATTTTCCGTTCACATCCACAATTGCACCGGACAGAAATCGATTGCGGACAGTAGTGAAGAAATCTTCCGCATCTAAAAATACCTCTCTCCCCTTTGAAGTCAACGTAAGTTTGAGGACGCGAAATGAGGAACATAAACTTACATCGTTACGTCCTTCATCATTTTCATTTTCATCTTCTTCAGAATCAGAATATTCGTCGTTATTTAATGCATCATACCAAGGCTCTAGATCGCGGCGACTCCGTTTTGAATCAGGAACAGCGCCCAAGCTTTTGCGCCGTTTCTGTCCAACGGTAAGCGCTTGTGTGGAATTTTCCCACGCTTTCTTTGCCGCATGCGATTTCTGCTGTTTCAACCTGGAACGTTCACAACAAGGGCCGCAGAACTGATATTTGCCGCTAACATGTTCTTGACAGGTTGGCTTCGAGCACTTTTTTGGTGGCCTAGGTGGCGTAGCGTTCTCCATTGCCTCCGGTGGTGGTAGAGGACAAAGTAGGATCACTAATACCCCTCTGCAAAAAATATACATCCTCTGAAATTTGTACGATCACAGCCACGGTTATGTTCTTGGCATATGGGATTTGCGCACAGGAAAAATGTAACTAATGAGGATTGAACCCAAGACTCCTTAGCATTTATTTCCGCACACATACATGTTAGAGACCGTTATGCCATGCTACTGTTGTAAATTGGTACTAATAGGAGCTGAAGTAGGCGCATCGCGCTCAATTTCCTTTTTCGGAATTGTCATGTGATGTCACCGTGTAGGAGACGAAGGACAGTTAGAGTGGCGAATGAATGAGTGAGGGACTGATGTCAAGTACTTCAGTAAGCTATAGATATATCTGTCTTTCCTTTTTCTTTCTTGACTAACACTCGGTAGGCACTTGATACTATGCTATATACACGGACCCTCGAAGTCCCCTGACACACCCAGCTCTTTGCCCCGATATGCATACCCACTGACAGTGAGTACGTGTATTCGTTTCATTACGGATACTCACCTACCTTCACAGCTCGCTCGCCATTGCACTAGTATGTATGCCACATAGGGCTGCACACCGTAGCCGTACATACGGTTGTATGGTATGGGTTGTGTACGCATCAGCAAAATGTTCGCAGCCTCCTCAATGATCATGTGAATTATAACCAGCTGACCAGATTACTCCAACTCGCCATTGATTACGAGCTGTTGTGATCTTCCCAAAACTAAGTGAACAGGATATGAGTGTCATGTGGGATGATAGCAAGCACATAATCCACTCACGATATTGGAGCTAACTTCGTCAGCAATTGTAATGTACATGTGGTTATTGTGGTTCCCTTATAAGTGTGGTGCAATGTTGCCATGTCCACATGATAGCTTGCGAGGTACATTTGTGTAATAGATCCACTCACTTTTTACTTATATGATAACGAGTTGCTTACGCTTTGTTTCTTTCGATGGTTGACTTGTTCATTGACGTAGCATCAGCTGGTGGAGCTAAGGTTTGCTCTCGGGTTCATGCCCGAAGCTCGGTTTCCAAGACCTCGCGAAGGTGACCTCATCAGTGGGGCTCTCATACATATAAAAGACCGCCTGAACCTCACACCAAAAGTTTATTTCTTTCCTTCCTCCTTCCTGCGTACTTGTCTACCCACCTGCTTCTTACTAGGGACTTTGTATATTTTTTCGGATATTGTTTCATTTTGATGCTTACTACTTTATGTACTGTATATGTATTGCATTGTACACTTAATTAGCTAAATGATGTTATCTATGTGCAGCTATAGGTTTGTTGTCAAGTAAGATATTCGAAGTAGGGTATGCAATGGTCATTTCAAACCATTGTATACCCTACAATTTCTATTTGATCATTAGCTGCGTAAATCACGATCAGTTATAAGCAGTAGTATGATCTCTTGAATGATGATTTAACCGTAATATTGTCAAGGATTATGATTCTACATCAGAATTAACGAGGTGGCTGTCACTCAGGAATAATTAACAGCGCTCGTGATTTCGTTCATGAGCTCGCATCAAATTATGATAGTTATAAACTATCATAACCCGTTGCATGCGCTCAGGAGTTTCGTTAAATTTTAGTGATGCGGTTCAGCAGCCACTTCACCCGTAAACCTATGGCCGTACCGGTTCTATTACGGCTGTAATGTGGAGATACCATCACATGACTGGATTCTCACCTATTTTTCTCCGGCTCGTGAACTTTTGAACTGTTCTCCCCAACTATTTCCGCTCAGGCTCAGTCCTAACAGCCGCTCCCAAGCTGTTTCTCCAACCAACTCAAAAGTCTGCTTTGCTCTATCCTGTCCTGCTTTGGTCCTGTCTGTACTCTCTGCAATCGACATACTGTATTGTGAACTGCCCTATCATGCTTTGATTCTGCATGCACACTCTGGCTATGGAATAAGTTTTCAGCAGTCGATACAGACTGATCTGGAGCAAGCACTGCTCCTTGGTGTATCCTATCTATAGTTGTGTACAGGCATGACAAACAGAGACTGGAGTCTTAGTTTATCTTGTGTGGATGATGTTGACAATTGGTCGATCTGGTCACAGTCAAGCTCCTCATGACCCATTTCGTGCGTCTCCTTCATATTTCCTGTTTGACGGGTCATCTTAGTGATGGGAAACTTTGGACCGTGGTTTATAACATGATGTACATACCCACCTCCCTTTTCCTAGTCTTTCGTCGTCTAACCAGCTAGTATACAGTAACTTAGAAACACAGATGAAACTTAGAGTAATTAGGACCTCAAACTGTTAATGTTGAATTCTTGCCCCTTCAACTTACTCTGCCCTTCCCATGCCTCCAGCAACGATGCATCACATGACTCCGTGTGGAATGGAAGACCTTCTGCCTGGTTCTATATGTCCCACCCCCCCAGTTGTCGGGCCTGGAGGAAATGGCGAGTGTCGTTAGAGGGAGGGAGGAAGCATTGGAGTAGAAGATGAAGCTTCTGCAGGACGACTTGCCGAGGGTTAGAATGGCATTGGTTTGTGTTCAATTGCTCTGTGCTCAACATTCAACACCCAATGTTGTTGTTGTTACCTCAAGGTTTATAATGTACATTGCTCTTCATCGACAAGTCACCTCATCAGCCACCACCATGATAAGTATTAGCTTTGCTCTGTGTCTTGAAGACCTTGCTGCAGAATGATGCCCTCGAGAGCGAAATGTGCAGGATGCTGCTGGCGAAGGAATCGCTCATCATCTTCTGATTTTTGAGGACAGCAGAGGAGCCTATATGTATGTACGTGCCATGGACTAATAATACCTGTACTTCTGCATAGTATATGTAACATAGGACATTATCATTAAGACGAACATTGTGTAAATACATTTTACGCTGCAACCCATACACCATAGACTACTGTATATGGCCATATGTTGCACCTATGATGTACCAATGGGTATGACATTCCGAGTGCACAAAAATTAATGTGCCGCATTTAAGGTTCGCCGCGTTTAAGGTTCACTGTGTTTTAAGTCCTGCTGCGTTTAAGAACAACTGCTTTTTGATGTCCTCTGATTGGCTGTTTGGCATGAGAAGGTTGCTAATGTTTGGCTGAAGCCTTGAGTAAACAGATTTTGATTGGCTGGCAAGTCTCCTCCATCCACATTATGTGGCTAGCGCACACTTGTCATTAACTTCACTTGACTTTGTTTGCTTTAAACGTTCCATTCCCATGTTGGCTTGACATAAGTAGTGTGATTTAGATTATAACATGTAGTAAGTAGGACAGATATGACTGAAGTAGTCTGAAGTCCAAAGTAAGCAACTAGGGAATTGCTACTGAGGACTTCAGTCTTATATACAAGTAGGTATACAGCCACTATCCTAATGGAGATAGATAAGAGTGATACGGATCAACATTGACAAAGATCAATGTTGATAAGAATCAAAGATGATAAACATCACAAAGTGATAAGAACAATGTTTAAATGAAATATGATCTATTGGCTATCATATGAATTGCTGTAAGCTGTAACCAGGTCTACACACCTGCAGGACTAAAAGGTCTATTGTAAAAAATAAGCACTTTCATGCACTTCTTGAGTGCATACCAGATTTGTATGAGCCTCTCTTTGGTCTGACTACAAAGTTACAGTGGTAGTAATTTACACCCAAGAGTCAGGACACCGGGTTGAAACTTGAAAGCACAGAAGGAACCAAAGTTATATTGAAGACTAAAACATGTAGGCCCGTATCAGTTCTGTTGTAGGGTCTAACTACGGCCCCGGTTGCGCGCCGGTTCGAAATTGCACGCTGAATCCTACAGAAGATTACTATTGGTGACATGAAAACTATGTAACGATAATGAGGAGATTTCCTGTACTGTGTGAAGACCTAACAGCAAGTTTTGGCCTTCCCAATGTTCATGCACTGATGCACACTGTCCCAGAATCTTGTGCAGTGTATTACACACAATCCATTCACAATATTAAGAATATCAGGTCTTTAGCATGTTTGAAGTGTAATTTCTAATGGCATTCTCGAGAACTTGTACTACGTGATTGGATGGATACACATTACCTTGCTCTGCAAGAGCAAGGTGTTTTGCCCACCAAGGTGATCAGTCCAATCGGGCATACAATGGTAAACACCCCGGTAAGGCAACAAAGTTCAAGATTTCTGTCTTCTCATTGGCTGCAGCGTCTGTGCCACTGAAAATATTTCTGTGCCGTGATCGCCAGGTCAAGGTCGCTTCCGGCAAGAACAGCCTGCAGTATTTCTTTGCAACGTACATAGACAAATCAAAATTCTTGACATACTCAAAGAAGTGTAGGAACAGGATATCTGAATTCTACTCGAAATGATTTACGGAGTGGTAGTTGCTGGCAGAGCAAGGTATTAATCTTGGCATGGCCGAGGTTTCAGGACATAATTAGTGCTTTATATATCCAGTCTTTGTTTATGCAAACAAAAGTGCATACAGTTACTTACTACTTACATGAAATGGTCTAGAGAGAAAGAGGAGCAGTGAGAGTAGCTAATACCGTTGTAATACAGACTAAAGTTATCCATAATACCTATACCAAGTCAACAACAAGTGGATAACAAGATACGAGTGCATAGAAGTAAATTTTGTGTTGGACTTGTGGCTCGAGGAAGCGTGGGAACTCTATGTGCACACCCAAAAGTTGCGCCAAAAGTGACAAAACAAGCTCGAGGACAGGGTAAAA
>JASFCZ010000133.1:0-15417 GCA_036937155.1 Cyathus pygmaeus
CTGATTGGAGGATGATCGATGACGATCGTAGTTGGCTAGTCGAGATGTGGCGTCTACGAATCATGATCCATAGTCCTACCCATCCGGGGACCTTGGCCTTGGGAGTTGATATACGCGAACTCAAGGTCTAGATGACAGGAACAACGGTTGATATAGGAAGGCAGGGGAAGACAAGCTGGAGGATGGAATGTGTCACTGGCAGAGAGCCTTCCAACATCGGCACCGGATGCGTACTGGGTCCATAAAGTCCTGCATATCCGATGACGTTAGGGCCGGGCTTGGATACGGATACAAGTGCACTCATGCAAGAGGGAAAGAGGGACATATTTAGTTGATGCGAGTCGGTTGGCACATACCGTCTGAACCTCGAGATCTAAGGTCTAGTAAGTAGGGGGAAACAATAACATATGGTCAAAGACTAGATACAAAGGGTTTATAGTAAAAGGAACCCGAAAGAGAATAACAAATGAAGTAAAAGTTACGAAACTGAAGTCCAGACCGTGTTTGAGACATCAGTAAAATTACTGAGGACCGAGTCGGGACAATGCTTGGCCAAACGGACGTAATAATCTATTTCTGTAGTGCAGACGGAACGTCTGCTCTACAATCTTCCGTAGAGCCCAAACACCATCGGCCAGAGTAGGCAATATATGAGAGAGAGCAATGTATGTATGAGGAGGGAGTTGGGAGGGAGAGGTGAGAGAGCAACGCCGAACGGTTCGTTCATATGTTCATACTCCGATTTCACACGACCCCGTTCGGCGTTATAATCTCTTAGCGCCTTTAGTGCACTACTCAAGCGTTGCTCAAGCCCGTATTGTAGCAACGAGTATTCGTTAAAATCAGCCACGTCAGAGTTACAAGCAAGGTAACATGGCGTATCGGTACATGTATGTTGTAAATCCCATAGATGCTATTCGCTGTAGCCATATGTTCGCGGTGTTTAACAAGCGAGAGTAATAATTTTATATTACTTTTGGAGGTTGACACTCACGAACGCCTACTTATGTGCACCATTTCATATTTTCTATACGTAGTTATGATTTACCACAAGACACTCGTTCCAGCCACGGGGCGCCGGATGAAGTGTGTTCGACGCTTACCAATGCCATATATGATATAGTAAAACACATCCGTGCTGGTTTTTTCGGTTTTAAAATCAATGTCTAATGTTAGCTAGGCAATGGATGAGGAGCATTGAGGAGGAGGGGAAAGTGAGTCCTGACGTGGTTACTGCTGTCAGATTAATTTCATATTTTGTCACTCTGCTGTTGTTTCATAGTGGCTCGTATCAATGCGCAGTAATAATATTTTATATGAAAACATGCTGAGATTGGTAAATCCGACCAATCCTACCACCTACTATGAAATCTCCCAGCCCATATCTTTATTCAGTTGCCTCCCTCATTGAAGAGACCACCTACAAGTACGGTAAGGTACTTAATATACACCTGCTATTCACTATGGGACGGTCACTTGATAGCGGCACGGCTTTGTAGTCCGAACGCTGCAAACGCTGCAATCATGCCAATGCCAACTTGAAATTTCCAAGAGGTGTTCCAAGTGGCGCCATATGACTGAGAAAGTGAGAACAAGCTTCCTTTCGCAATGTATGCGCCGTAATAAGTAGCTTGGATACCAGCCGCGATTGAGCCTTAGAAGAAAGTGTTTACATGGTCAACTTGAAACAACGGCTAAGATTCGCACTTTTCATCACTCCATTCAGCCCAAAGCCTAAACAGCGAAGAAATATCCCTGGAATTACTCTGACCACTGCAATCACTGCAGTGGGACAATAGCATAACAGGAACACTGCACCACAGCCTGCGGTGACTTGTAACGGATGTAGATTAACTGAGGTAACACAATATTAGATGTAATTAGAATAAGAAATATTCTGAACGCACCATATTCATAGATCCCCGGTACCGCCGGCGGTATGTTGGGTACTTGTTGAGTGTCAGAAATAATTTGGAACGTACAAACATTCTGAACACACCATATTCAGAGGCTTTCCACAATGCGTATTCCATGCCCTGCGTAGTGGGTAATGTGGTTGAAACTTGTCGATTGTCAGAAATATGAAGACTACATTGGAATATATGAAATATGTTGAACGCACCAAATTCAGAGACTTTCCCCATGACATATTCTACACCTGGCGTACTGTTGGATACTTGTCGAGTGTCAAAAATAAGTTGTAAGTTGGAATGTATGAAATATGAGGCTGAACGCACCAAACTCAGTGATTTTCCCCATGGCTTGTTCTACACCTGGAGCACTGTTGGATACTTGTCGAGTGTCGGAAATTACTATCAATAAAAACTTATAATGTATTAAACATTCTGTACGCACCATATCCAGTGATTTTCTCCACGGCTTGTTCCACACCTGGCGCAGTGGGTATTGTGGTTGAAACTTGTCGAATATAAGACATCATTAAGAAGACTTCAAAGTTGGAATATATTAAACGTGCTGAACGTACCAAATTCAGAGATTTTCCCCATTGCATGTTCCACACCTGGCGTACTGTTGGATACTTGTCGAGTGTCAGATATAAGCTGTAAGTTGGAATGTATTAAGCATTCCATACGCACCATATTCAGTAATTTTCCCTATGACATGTTCCACGCCTGGCGCAGTGGGTATTGTAGTGGATACTTGTCGAGTGTCAGAACGATGAACACTAAGTTGGAATATATGAAACATGCTGAACGCACCAAATTCAGAGACTTTGCCCATGGCATGTTCTACACCTGGCGTACTGTTGGACACTTGTCGAGTGTCAGAAATAAGAAGACCAAGGTGGAATATATTAAACGTGCTGAACGCACCATATTCCGAGACTTTGCCCATAGCATGTTCCACACCCTGCGTACTCGGTATTGTCGTGGACACTTAAGTTGTCGAGTGTCAGAAATATAAAAACAGAGTTGGAATATACCGTAAACGTGCTGAACATACCATATTCAGATACTTTCCCCATTGCATGTTCCATGCCCGATGTACTGGGGATAGCAGTCGATACTGGCCAAGTGTCAGAAATGAGAAGACTAAGTTGAACTTCCTTTACACACCATATCCAAAGATTTTACCCATGGCATCTTCCACACTCGGCATACTGGGTATTGCGATAGATACTTGTTGAGTGTAAGACAACAGGGAGAAGGAACTAGCGCCTTGTTGTCCATTGAATGTCCTCGTGGTTATATAGCCGTGAGTCGTATTCACACGATGAAGAAGATCTAGAATCTTCCAAATCGCGTTCGTTGAGCGCTTCCAGTGGTAGCAACGAATTGCACTGCAATTAGTACGTATACTTAGTTGTAGACTTAAAAGTTGCGTAAAACTCTGCATGTACTACGTACATTTAATTGTGATACTAGACATGACATCAATATTCAAAGACTCTACCTCCTCCCTGGTCCGACTCGTACAACCACAACCGTGGAAAATTTGGTCATCCACGTAAATGTTTAAATTCTTTATAACTTAACCGATCAGTGGCTAGTAGCCATCCTATATATTTCTTTCCACCCCGCCTGGATCACCTGTCTATGCACGTACAGATGACAGGCGATCGGCTGCACTGTCTGTAGAAGGCCTCGAGCATCTACGTCGCTGATGTCCTGTAGAGCAGACGTTCCGTCTGCACTACAAAAATGGATTATTACATCCGTTTGACTAAGCATTGTCCCGACTCGGTCCTCAGTAACTTTACTGATGTCTCGACCACGGTCTGGACTTTGGTTTCATAGCATTAACTACATTTGGTATTCTGTTACATATTCTTTTACTATAAAACCCTTTGTATCTAGACCTGATCCGATGTTATCTTTTCCCCCACTTACTAGACCTTAGATCCCAAGGTTCGGACGGTATGTGCCAACCGACTCGCATCAACTAAATATTCTTTGTGAAGGACAGCTTAGGCCATCCTTCTCCTTTACAGTCCCCTCTGTATGATAGGGCGGCCTTGAGCAAGTTCGCGATGGGAGCAAAGTTTTGCGCTTTAAAACACGAAGGACATCGAAAATAGGCAGTAGTACTCATCATTTCCACGTTGTTGCGTACTTGAATACTGAGGCAACACAATTATAATTGCTTCCTTTATTTCTTGATTACTTGTCAATACGTCTAAATCTAAGTATGATAAGTACGAATTATTACCCGTAAAGAACAACGCAATGTAGTGTATCCGTAAGTGTCTATCAGTGCATAATGTGGGTTCAATCCCCAGTACTGCGATGTGAAAGTTCGAAGTCGTTTTTGACTTTCTATATACTTACTTGCAGTCTTACGTTTCAATAATGTAATCAACAAGTGAATCATTGTTATTATACTACGTGGTAACTATAGGGAAAACTATTACCCATTCCCCGCACTGCAGTCATACAAACTCTCTCATTAACACTGAGTCAACTACCGTACGAGGACTTGGAAACGTCCGTGAGAGTTCTTATGATATCCTTTCATCTGTAGATTTTGCGAGACGGACATGGAGTTGGGGTAGTTATTATTGGAAGAAAGATACATATGAGCGATATCGATAATTCTCGTGGCGTCGCAGATGGCCAGTGAGGTGACCCTTCCATGTCCACGAATACAGGGTGAGTATGGCACGTTTGTGCGTGAAGATGATGTTCTAGGGCCTCGGAGGAATGACGATCCAGCGCTACTCGTCTGTTGTGATGTTGAAAGCCACATGATAACGTGTATTCAGAACATTGAAACATTGAAATGGGGAAGGCAGCGAGGAGGTAAGTGCGAACACGAAAGAGTTCTGCGTAGGCGAATGCAAGGGGAAGTGATACTAGAAAGTGCATCGCATCATCATTTCGTGGTATGATCCCGGAGTCAAGGCCATCCCCGCCTGTCGTTGGTCATAAAAGAGGGATGGACTCAATGCGTATCCCAGGTTGACAGGGGCCAAGTCAGATAAGAAGATGGAGTATAGAGCATGGAGCATGACACACTACCACGACTACATTGGCATCGGCGACGAGTGGAATGCTGGCATGAAACGAGCATTCCAAATGCAGGATCACATTCATCAACTATATCCCAGCCACGAAAGGGCACTGATCGAGTTGGATGACCTTTGGTCGGACGCGAAAAACGGGCGGATATATAGCGGGAGGGAGGTGCGGGGTGGCTGTTGGTATCGACACGTAGCACCTAGTTTTGCCCTGTGTCGGCACCAATCCTCCACATTTGTGTCCAATGTAGCCGACTGAGGAACGGGGATGAGGTCTGGAGAGGGTGAAGTAACCAATGGGCAACACGCACGGGCGCAGTTGAGGTTAGCACACTTTTGCGGAACGTGCGTAGGCGATGGGCGTGGTGTGTGTCGATAGGCCTTCCAGGTCGATGCAAGTTTCCACGTCCCACCTCTCTCCGATACCACCCTTCCCAAGCCTCCCAGGCCGGTCCCACCAGCAATCACCACCACCCACATCCCTACCTGCCACGTCCCCACCCAGCTCCCCACCCTTCCATCACTCCTGCCCTATCCCCTCACTATTCCTTCCTCTCCTGGTCGTGTTCGACATTCTCAAAAGCAACATATATCAGCCACCCTAACAATCCGTCGAAGTACTCATTCTAGAGCCTTCAGCTGGCGAATTCTTCAGAGTTGCGTTGACTCATTGAGAACGAGAACTCGAATCTACCTGGAACCGACAAGGATCTTGAGCTCTTACTGAGACTGGAAAGAGGCGTACCTATTGAGTCACCGTTTGTAGAATTTGGATGCTGTCGTCGAGAGTAGGAGGTAGAGAAAACAGCTAATGTAATAGTATGTAGTACGTTACGAAGTACGGTACGAGGTTGGATGCAGGATCCGACGGTTCATACTCCGATTCCCACGAACCGTACAAACGGGCGTTTCCGGTAACTTTAAGCGCTGCTTACACAGGGTACTCAAATTTTGTGGCATTCACGATCAAGTGACAAGACTCGCCTTTGCTGTAAGAAAATGTAGCTGAAAAGGTAATATTTCATGTTAAAGAGCATACAGTGAGTTCGAAGCTCACAATCTTCATGTGTAGGCATAATTTACCACTTTTTCCAACATTTTTCGTCAGGCTTCCGGGCTGCTTCCCGTTTCCGACGTGTCTTATCTGATTAAAGTTAAATAGAATGGTTGCAAGACACAATAAGTTACTACATGTTGCCTAATTACTTTACACGTATGTATGATGTAGCACTGAAGTCTCCCCCGGACTGCGGTGAATGTTCATGTTGAGTAGAATATTCAACAATGCGATTTAGCGTACCAGTAGGTTGTCAATACCATGGGCCAGATAACCTAGGAAGCCTTGAGTTCGATGCTCACAATCGCCTTAACAAGTTCGAACGTTACTTTTAGTTTTCATACTTAGTGACCAGATCATACAACTGTTGAATGCGGTGGTACTCAACATGCATAATTTTGCTCATGCGCAGAGATGTTTTAAAGTCAGCAACGGGAGATTAACGTATAAAATAGAGTCTAGACAAGGTGACATAGCTGAACGCCGTCAAATATACAACTCGTGCTGGAACAACTCGTACAGCGAGTTCGACACTCGTTATTGCCATCAGGATAGAGTAAAGTACGTATTTTTACCAGTTCCAAAATCAAGTCTTCCACTGCTGAAAGCATCAGATTATCTTATCAGTATGAAGAAGGGCACTATTGTGTATCTGTGTTTCTCCAATTGAGGGCATCCGATTGCACGGCCGAGTTCAATGCTCGAATCTGCCATGTGTAATGGTATAGGTATATGTACGTAATTACAAATCTTTTTTAGCTATCTAACCTAAAGCCCTGAACATAGTCTTAACTTGAACATAAAGCAAGGCAATGTAGTACATCTGTTAATCATAGTGGAGGTTTCATGATGTCATGAGCTCGATGTTCACCAGTTGCTGTAGTATTGTGATTGAGTAGTGCAGATTTTTACTTCATTTACATATAGTTAAGTCGCATTCTATGCCTGTCGTGTAGACGTTATCACATATATACCAACAACGCAATGACTCCGTATGTTGTTCATCTTGATGAGCACTTGAGAGCTGTGTTCGACACTCGTCTTTGCCATCTGCGGTTTTATCACCTTTTACTTTTGTTCAATTTAACGATGTATACTCGGGTAATAAGTATGATGAGCATGCTATGGGTACAGTACCATGTACATCACGAATAATCGACAAGAACCTGTTCCCTCCCATCTGATCTCTCGCCTACTGCGTTTGTCAAAGTGACACCAGTTCCTTCAACAACCACTCACCTCATACCAGTGAGCGCTGTAGGCAGTGGTGTTGACTATGCGGTTTCTATGCAGAACTCCAGCCTTCAATTTTTTTACGTTAAGCAAGGGTTTATACTGTCGCATGTCCTATAAGATTTATGACATACATACAATCAGGCGGTGGTAGAAGATCTGTAACTCATCCTTGCGGAGCGATGGTTGGAGTGGGTTCGACGCCCAACGTCGTCATTACTGTCGGACATTTTCTTTAACTTTTACCAGTTACAATATTGGCTTCAAATCAGTGAACATCGTCTTAAGTACCTGGAATGCAATCCAAGGAGTTATTACGCATCCGTGAATCTCCACTAAGTAGAAACCGTGGTTGAGGTGAGTTCGACGCTCATAGTCTCCATCAAATTCTGGCTAGCCGAGTTTATTTTCGTGGCAGGGTTTAGACTGTCGGTGTCCTGCAATATTCACCACGTGCATACAACAAGGCGATAGTAGTAAATCTGTAACTCATCGCTGCGAAGCGACGGGTGGAGTGGGATATGAGGCCGATGTGGCAGTGTTTCTTACCCTACTCACGAACCACACCGGACATAGCAGTTACGTCGACAGAGCTCATCTTCCCTTCAAGATCGTCACACAGGGACTCAGTCACCGTATCGCGGGAGAAGACCGCGTTCATCTTCGAATTGGCTATCGGCAGGGGAATGGACCTTGACGTAGGAAGACTCCTTTGACGTACGATACTCTTATGTTTCTCTTATCTCCTCTTCTTTCCTTTCATCATCACTCCATCTCGCGGTTCATTCACTTTCTTGGTACGCTGGGAGAAGGGCTGGGATGCCTTCTTTGCTATGGTTTTAGGGAGCTGCGACAAGGGCTGAGGGCACCGCTCTGTGCAGGGGGAGCAGCCGCGCATCGTCAATAGTGCCTCGCCTTGGACTGCGCCCCGAATTTCATGACATCGAAGGCACTTCATGCCGTTCGATCGACGCATCAGTTGTTTTCTTTCTTGACACACGTCGATGGACTCTTAGACAGACCTTTAGGCAGCTCGTAGCTACGTCGCTTGGGGGCCGAGAACGCGCCGCATTGACCAGACTGCTTTTGTATTTAAACACCACACCTCAAGGGCAGCAAGCCACCTTTCTTCCTTCGGACTTATTTTGCCCCCTCTGAGATCGGTCACTTTCGTCGTTTATCACTTAGTTCTCTCTCATCCGCGTCTAGGTACTCGAGTACCCTACTTGTAGCTGAGTATTCACCCGTGTATTGTCTCTCCCTCTCTCCGTTATCCTTCTCTCTTTTCTCCCCCGCACTTGCTCCTTCCTTTTCGGGAACAACGTTGACGCGCATACGTGGTCTGACGGACACACGACGCCGCTGTCCATTGCCGATTACTCACACCTCTCCCCTCTCTAAGCTCTCTGGAACCCCACCCTAGCCCCATTTCTCTGCGACACCGATACTTAAACAACTGTTCCCGGGCCATCGCTCGTAATCCCTCTCTGCTCGGCACCGTAATGGATCCATCCTTTGCCTCGCTAAGGCCGGGGGGGCGTAAATGATGCACAGATCACGTTTGAGGACATGAGGGAGGTAGGCTCTGGCGATGTGGAGAGCACAACCAGGGGCTGGTGAGATGGGGACGAAGAGGTGGTGTGAGGAAATGGAGGAGCGTGGTTACTGCCGGTCTGGTCGAAGAGGACTGCGACGATGAGATCACCAGGATTTTGAAGAAATGGGCATCGACTTCGACGAACGTTGGATAAACAAGCGCGTAAAACAGCCTCAGCTTTTCTTCAACCGCTTACATCGAACTCTTTGGAGACACAGATCCTCGATTAGAACCCTAGGCGATCTCGTAGATCTGAGATTTCCTGTGGGGTAGGGACGAGCACGATACACGATGTCAGGATGTCAGGCCCCAGCTAGGATTGGGTAACGTTTGTGATCCCTCACGCTTCCACGTAGTTGTTACTGGAAGATTAGATAGTAGAGGACGATGTCAGGTAGTCAACAGCCAGGATTGGGAAGGCACGTACGGTGACACGAAATGATATCACGAGGACAACATAGACGATGTTTCACGCTCTTTAGCAGCCTCTAAACGCACAGGGGACCAATCCATGAAGCAACATGCATAGGGGTTGGGCTGATATGGCGGACCGCATGGTATACCACGCCAGGCTACGGGATTGAGTGTATGGTGGTAAAAGAAGCGCTTGAAGTCGTGTAGGGGCCAGGAATGTTGAGTGATATACGTGGACGCCTTGGCGGTAAGATGAGCGTGGCTTCGACAGAGGGGGGGGGGGGAGGAGAGTCACAACGCATGATGGGGCGATGTCCGTCTTGACGTTTCCTTGAGAGAGGATGAGGGAAGTGGTGTAGCGCACGATGCGTACCAACAGTAGCCGTCCATTTCTCGACACACGATGCCGTTGTCCAGACCGATGCTCCGAGGTCCCAGCACACTCCTCCTGCCAACTGACAACATCTTCGCCCTGCTCGACCTTGACCCACTCCCAACACCCTGGTCATCCACCGCAATACATCCCGCCTCCCATACCCTCCATCTAAACTTGTACATTCAGATCGCAATCATAATGGACGGAAGCTCGTTTGAAACAGCTTCTTAGATAGAGAAAGCCTCAGAAAGGAAAGAAGGTAGTTGATGATATGGATATTCGAGATGAAAAGGTACAAGCGCGTTCAGCGAGCGTTGAGGGTCGTAAGGGGCGACGCGTATGCATCGTAAGATGCGCGGGGCCACTTCTATGGTCGAGGCCGTACGGTGTGCGTTACCGGCGGACAGCGTGGTGTTCATGGATAGGAAGAGTGAACTTAAGTTCAAGAGCAGGAGAACGCGGACCAGCAGGTATTGGGCTTGCGGTTGGGGAGGGAGTCACGGAGCACGTGGTGCATAGTGACGATCCTCAATGTCTCCTTGACTCTGAGCGAAGTCGAGGAGAATGGGGCACGGACGCTACGAAACGAGAAGCCACTCAGCCTGCTTTCTCCCAACGGGCGTTGTCGTGGTCCAGGTCGGTGCTCCGAAGCGTGTTCCCTCCTTTCAACCTCCCCTCCCATCCCTTCCCTTCCCGCTCCTAGATCCCCTCCCATCCCTTCCCTTCCCGCTCCTAGATCCCCTCCCATCCCTTCCCTTCCCGCTCCTAGATCCCCCCCCCCCCATTCTCCTTTCCTATATATCACGCCCGCTTGTCCAACCCTCGTCACGTCAGTCAACACAACGTAACCTACAGACCCATCCCTCTAACGTAGTCGTTTCAACCTACGAGTTCGAGATGCACGAGAATCGTAGGTGGGTGTTACGTACGTGTGCAGCTGTGGTGGTATTCGATAGAAGCAAGTGCCTGGTGTCGACGTTAGTACACAATGTACAGTAACAAGACTTGAGAACATACTCGCCTCGCTTAAGACATGCATACTAACGGACAGTGGAGAAGAGAAAGTTGTTGTTGACATCGAGATGAAGGGGAGGGACAAGGGATTGATCGTTGACGGCGGGTAAGAAAGGTTGAAGAAGGGTCCGTGCGCCTGTGCTGGGGTTCCCACAGACCATAGCCTCCGTCGCTTAGAGCAAACTCATAACTACAGATAAACAAGCCTAAGAACCCATTCCACAAGGTGCCAATGCTGAGAAGTGCTCTTCCTTACAGGAAGCACGTCGCGCAGTGAGTTCGAACCTCAGATTTGTCATTGGGCCCCTGGCTGAATTAGAATTACCCTGATTTTTATTGCTTCTGAAGTGTACTTTCTACACGGAGTTGTAGCCGTTTTGTGCTTGGAAATAAATTGGGAAACAGAAGTGGTTTACGTACCAATAAATGTAAATCAAATCTGTAAGGCGGAGTAGTGTAGCTAGCCTACTGTAGTGTACGATTACTGCAGCGGGTGTGAGTTCGATGCTCACCGCTAATGTTCCTGTCCATCAATGAATCTTTTGTATCTCTCTGTCTTTAACAAGGTCGCAAGCGCCGTCCGCTACCAACGTAATTAGCGCCCTGCCGAAGCTATTACTACTTCTCGCGTAAATCGTTAATCGTACGTAACTGTCATGCTCGTTACTATAACCTTACCAACGATTTTATACGAGGCGAGGTGGTATATCAGGTCGTTGTTAACACGACCTCTGGATGTGGCGAGTTCGTAACTCACGCTTGAAGCATCGAACTTATTTTTGAACTACATGTTTATTAATTTAAATGCAACCTCGATGAAATTCTGACGCTTCCGATCACGTTGTACCCAGTTACTTTCCATTATGTCATGTGTATCTGCACAACATGATTCGGAAGATATATATATATCAAGGCACTATAGTGTATCCGGAAACCTCGAAGTATGCCAGAGTTCGACCTAGAGTTCAATGTTCATGGTACCCATAATGGCCGCGTACTGTGGTATGTCTATTTTTCGAGTACGTACCAGGGTTCAACACACTGGTGTCTAATAGAATTTATCACGATTACTCTTCAAGGCAATATAGTACAATCGTATCCGTAGGTTATCCGTTCTTTGCAGTGGGTGAAGCAGGTTCGACATTTCCGATTGCCATTTGTCTACCACCATCAATATTAAGCAATTCAACTTTTGCTACTACTTTCTAGTTATGCAGATCGATATACCTAAACATTCAAGCACATTTTTTTAATGTAACTTACCCCAGACCTGTATCCAATACATTAACCATGACGAGTATGTAAGGCGGGCACTATCTCCTTTATCTATGTCATTTCCTTATCTAATCTTTGTAATAACCTCTCTTAACACACAGGAAAGCAACTTACAATATTGAATAGGTTCGGAGTGTTCAGACTCAGTGAAGCCGTATGTATTGTCGGAATGCGGAACGTCTGGATTGGCCCAGACTTCACTTAATTGCTCTTCACCATATATGCCTCCGAAGATATAAATGGAGGTGGAGGCGGAATAGGGAGAATAACTCTTCTTGGCCTGCTACCACCATCATCGCCCTCTTACATTCGAGAAGAGCGTAATATGGCTAACGGGGATACGCGTGAACGTTAAGCTCCTGACGTAACGGAATTGAACATACAACGGGGGTCATCTTGGGGTCGTCTCTATTGGACAAGTTACATGAGTTTTCACTGTTCGGCATGACATTTCGTTGGCCAATATCATCGATCCACGGTTCGAAGTCGATTGAGGCCATGTATGAATCGGGGAATGCTTGATGAGAAGAAACAATTTGAAGGGCGGAAGTAGCCCGAATATGTTATCTATGCTCTGATCGTACGGGCAGGATGAGAAAGGACCTTGAGCGATGATATGGGTGCACTAGAGCATGAGACGAGGGTAAGGTGATAAGGCATGAAGAAGGGGCACGTTAACGTTTGTATTGAGAAAAGACACGCCATCGTCCAGTTAGGGATCGAAGCTAAGCACACAGACTATGTAGAGAAAGAACCAACGATAAGCACGTGTAGTTGGGAGATATGCAGCAGAAGGTTCACAGGACGGGCGATGAGGACGACCGCGACCTGAGAAGTGGAGTACAAAGGAAGGTAACACGGTAACTGTTTGCGTGGATACACTTCCTCCCTGTGATCCATGTCATCGAAGATCACGAGTGACAAACTCGAGGGAGGGAGGATCAGGAGGGGGGCGAAGAGGAGGACGAACCAGCCTTCGGGTGCGTATGGAGCAAGAGCTACTTGACAGCACTTGGCATGGTGCTTCGCCACTCCTAGCTGAGCACAATCTACGTTCGAACTCTCGGTAACTCAACGAACGGAGCGTGGATTGGCGAGGGATAAAGCAAGTGGACATGGGTGGCAACCAGATGTGAGCTTGTCGGCTTGCGGACGGGATGACTGAGTGATGTTGGGGTGATGCGCAGAGAGACACCTGGGGGAGAGTAGGCGGAGCATCCATGAGCGGGGCTTGAGGACTACTCTAGGAACACACGCAACTGTGAGGCGGGAGAGGGTGTCGAAGGTGGTGTGGCACGGCGCCATAGCCCTCTCCCCAGTGGTCATCACGATGTAGCCAGCGGGATGGTTCTCCATCCTCCCAGGTATGCACCATCCCATTCTTGAGACGCCCTCAACCCATGAGACGAGTTCCCTTCAACATCCCTATATCCCAGCCTCCCCTAGCTCCCAACACCACCCCAATCCCCTTCATATCCGACTATATCCTCGTCATTCAACGTCCCAACCCCTCCTTCAAAGATAACTTCTGGGTCGAGCTTTCTTCGTCTAGAGCAGCGTTCTAGTGCGTATTCAGGGTAGTTCTACGAAGAGCGGGGTTGTGGTCGACATTGAACGTTGAGCAGACGCTCAGCTGTGTTCAATGGTTTTCATAGGAGTATCGGTGGTGATGAGGAGAAGCATGAATATGGTGATGATGAAGAAGCATCTGTGAAGGCCAACGACGAGGGTACGAAATCGGAAACGTGAACGTTGTGATTGTGTTGTGAACTCGGCGCACGGACCCAGTTTGTCTATTCCCACGCCCGAACGTTTGCGCCCACGGTCCAACTCGGTCCATGTACGTACCGCAGCTTAGTACTGTAAAAGTCTTAGCAGAATGTCAGCATATCTACCGTAGACGTCAACAACTATAGCATAAAAGTAAACATCTTCCAAGGCTAACTAGCGAATGGTACGCTTCCATCCACTGGAGCCGCGCAGTCATGAGTTCGAATCTCACGTCCGAGTCATAATACACTGCTCTCTCGATGAGTATGGATGTAGATTTTGTTTCGCATACCAAGCTCCCTACCTTATAATTTTTTTAAACCTACGTATACTCGTATACTATAATTCATAACCGAAATAGCATAGTTGAATGACTGCACAGGGGCAAATACGAGTTCGAGGCTCACATGTATTTTCCGAGAATTTCATTTTTAATACCTAGGCACGAGTCTGTATATATTACGTTAATCACATACAATGCACCTACGTGGCACTCGAAATTATGGTGAGCTTACATTCAACTCTACCCAAGGCAGCATAGTCAAGTTCGACACTTGCGCAGTTGTCATCATCTGTTATAAGCAACGTTATATATTTTGCTCATCCGTTGGCCAGGGTATTGTTGCGAAAGGTACCTCTTCATAATGTGCCTACGAGACGGCACCAACAGAAATTTAATATACATACACGTATAGCGATATAGCTGATCGCGTACGTTCGTACGCTACGGTGGTTCTTGAGTTCGACACTCAGTTGCAGCTATGTATATCTTCTGCGATTGAATCTTTTTTATATCAGTTCTCCTAGTAGTAAGCACATAGTACGGTATCTCATAACTTCACTATGAATACATAACGCGGCAAGGTAGTTAAGTACACCCGGGTGAGGTTATGCATAATCTCCGGTGTAAATTCGATGCTCACAGTTGTCGTTCGCAATACGTTTGCATGACAAATATTTTGCGACATATCTTAGGTCGTCTCCAAAAGATTAGTCGACCCTAACTGGAATCAGCACCAGCTCTTAATGTATTATGTAAACATAAAACAAGGCAATATAGCGGAATGGACAACTGATCCCGGGTTTGCGTATATCAAAACTGGTGTTGAATTCGACGCTAATCAGCGGTCTGTTGCGGTTGTTAGAGGAAGGTTCTTTTTACGTAGTATCTTTGTCTTTCTTGAAGTATTTGTCCATGTAAAATAGGACATCCAGAAGTAAAGATAAGGCAGTATAGGGGCTACTGTAAATTGCAGTTGTGGTAGAATTGCAGTTTCAACGCTCACTCAACGCTCACTTTATCAAAACAACGCTCAACGCCAAATAAACAACGCTCAACGCAGCACTCAATATTTGAGTACGAACCTTTCTTGACCATTACTCAACCATTACTACTAATTATTAGGGGACTGATAGTACATCGTAGTACTAATACATACAATGGACTACGTGCGAACTAATAGTAAGTGCACCTTTCGTCCAATCAATCACGTGATGCTTCAAATTCAATGGATATTTCCTCAGACCCTCCGCAATACTACTCAACGCCACCCGAGGCTCCAACAGGCGACGAGGCGTCTTTCAGGTCCCTTTCCTGCACCCACCTTGAACTGTAGATGGGAAATGCCATCCTCCACGCGCCACATGCAACACTGAGTTCTGCACATCATCCACTCGAAAGAGGAGAGCGCATCGAGATTTAG
>JASFCZ010000134.1:0-15409 GCA_036937155.1 Cyathus pygmaeus
CTGAAAATCAACAGTATTTTAAGGGAAATAACTGAAGACAAAGAATCCGTGACGTACTGCACAGTATTTTTCATAACCTTTAATTATTACTTTTAAGTGCGCAAGGCGACTGTCCGTCATACACCGAAGGCCAATCATGATTCGGTACTGTTGTAAATATCGAATACAATGAATGAGGGGCGAGTCTTGAGGTAGAAGTTGCACAATGCATGGAAGTATGCACTTCGAAAACAGTCCCGGTTAACGCTGTTGTGTTATGGTAACAAGGAGGTAAATGTACCTTCAATATGTCGTAGAAGCTTTGTCCATCTGTAAAATTAACGTCTGAAACTGTTGAGAAATGCTTTAAGTTCCTCCAGGATGGGAATTTGCTCATGCTATAATGTAGTGCGTCTGATGAGGAAATGGTTTCTTAATCATAAATGGCGACATGAAACATACTTTTCGGTCAGTATATCCAGTTGCTTTCTACCCTCTAGAACTTTACAAACGAGTACCCATAAATGCTTTCCCCACTTCCCAAGATTGTCCGAATGCAACGTATCATAGGATGATGCTGTGTACGGATCGGAGAATCGAAAGTCCCAGAGGAAATGCTACGGGATAAGCTGTTAGTTCCATAAGTAACGAATTGTCAGCCGACGGCTTACGTTAATATCATGCAATCCATGTTCCTGAAGGATGCGATCCTTGGCTGCCTTCGTCGTTGTCTTACGAGCACGTTCCACAACATTGCGCATGGATTCAGATGTTCGTGGTTTGAATGTGCGTGTGATGCGATGAAGGTTGGGCTTATCGACTAGACACTTCGGACACGGATGGTTTGCAGTTGCTGCTCGACAGGCACAAAAATACGAGGCCTCCTCACCATCCTGAGATTCTATGAGTATACCTGGATGTAAAATTCTTGCTTCCCCGTCATTGCAGAGATGGGCTTCGCCATGCTGTGAGCGGCTTTTTAAAGAAGAAAAAACACGACTCAAGATTTTCTGATAAACTTCTCGCTTGAATTGAGAATATTCGATTGTTTCTGCCGCACCTCGACTACTCGGATGTCCTGGATCCGCAATCTTCAAGTTTTCAGAATTTAGTATAATTTGGGATGTCAAACACGTACAATTGGCATATACCCTAATAGAATACCACCACCATTTCCAGATGCATTCCGTATGTGTCTTGGAAGCCAAGCAGCTCGAAGGATCATCGGATAGATTTTGACACGTCGTGTAACCAGCCCTTTATCAAGCCAAAAGTGAAGCGGAAGATAGGAATGTGGATATGGCCCATTGTCCGGTAGAGATGACTGTAATTGAAGTATTTCGGTTATTTAAGGATAATTGTTATGAATATAAACAGTACTTGCATCAACCTCCCACCAGGTATCTGCTGTGTTGGGTTCATCAATTATGCGATCTTCAAGTTTCTCGGAATTGGAACTGCAGCAATAGAATTTTCGTACAGCATTCCAATTACTTGCGGATGCAAGGGATGAGTCGTTGATTAGATTTAGTACATATTCCCATGGATCCCGGTATTCAAATTCAAATTCAAATTCTTTACCGCGGTACGTCGCTGACACCTTCCCTTGTTTAAACTGGTATAAATGTAAGTGTGGGGCCATCCTAATAAACGGTTGATAAGGCTCACCTGAACTCCGTAATCCCTTGCCCTGGAAAGATATTTTTTCATCTCTTTATGAGTACGCATCGAGATTTTGCTACCACCTATACACCATTCAGTGTAGAAACCAGTCAGCTGCTTGTTGACAATGTCTTCAGAAAGAACTCCTTGAACTGCGGTCTCAGTGTATTGAAAGTCCGCCAGGTTGCGAAACGGCGCCCAAGGTTGACATTCGACGGGTTGTCGCAAAGGTATTTTTGATACCTCTTTGGTCACTGGGTGGATCCTACTAGCATTACTAGTCATTAGAGGAATTATAATCGCCTCTGTATTCACGCTATGAGGATGCGGGACAATTTTTATGTACACATCCGGTAGATGTGGTCCATAAATTGCTGCAAGGTTGACTTATAAGTATGTCAGTCCGTGTTATATATACTAAGCATATAGCGACGCATATTTACCTCTTCCAGCGACGGAAGGTTGGAGCCGAGCTGTTGGCGGCGCTGTCTGATTGTAGTCAACGGATAAATCGACTGGTTGTTCCGTATTAGGATTCTACGAGAAAAAAGTCAGCATACAGTATATTTCGGTAGTGAGTAAACTATGTAGTACATACCACTGTAGGTTGTAGCTCGTTGTCAATGTCCATTGGAGAACCAGTGGTAAGATCAATGTAAACATTTCTCTGCACATTTCGTTCCTTCTGTATGTTCCATTTCACTTTGCAGGACGTATAATGCTTTGCATATCCTCGTGGGTCGCGATGGGTCTTACAGTAACAACAGAACTTGTATCCCCCGGTGACATCCTCTTTCATTTGTCTATGGCGTGTGTGAGACTTCTTGCGGGGCATGGTCGATGCTCTAAGAATAGCTGCAGAGTTTGCAGTGCAGCGGTCGAGGGCTTGCTCAGTTTACCAGGTGTTCGCGCTCTCCACGTTATGATGAGTATGGTGGAGTCCAAATGTCGTCATTACTAGTAGTGGAGCACATAGTACATACTACGTGGTACATATATAAGTCTGAAAAATGCATCAATGAGTCGCAACCTTCAGCATCCATTCTTTATATCGAACTCTTAAACACACCTTACAATGCCATCCTCTTCCCATCGACGTGTCACTGTAGTAAACAGCCCACCTCCTTCTCCAGGCATCGCGCTGAGTGTTACAACCACCCCGGAAAAGATCGTGAAGGTATGTAAGCTCGTTCATGGGAACCGAACTGGCGCATCAACATAGTCACATGACCATGTTTACAGGTTGCGCGTGATTATCAGCTTGAACGGAATGTTCTACGCTGCGAGGTGCAAGATCTGCGGCGAAAATTTGCGGAAATAACGAACCACGACGAAGATAGCGAGTCGGAGAGTCCACCGGCAAAGCGCAGTAGAAGAAATGCCGGAGACCTTGACGATGACGGTGATGTACTAGCTAACTCAGAGGTGTCTGCCGTTAAAAATGCAGGTCACCTCTATGTTATACTTTATGCTCTGTGGCTTCGACTAGGCGAAAGTACGTTGGAGCTTGAGTATGACCCAGATGCAGACGAGACACGCCGATTCGAAGATGATGAGAATAAAGCTCAAGGTCAGCTTCACGAGATTAGGAAGGTCTTGGGTCCCCGGTTTGCAGCCAGTGATACACGTATTTCGAGTTGGGTAGCGAAGGAGGTGAGCACGGAGATTGACTTACCACCAATCAAACCCACTGATCATTGATACTAGTTCTGGATTGCGATGAAGGAACAGCGTTCTAACACAGCTCATCGCATCCGTTCTGCCTGTGCTGCTTTGTTTGATGTTTCTCCATCGGACATGTGTCGTGCAGAGGTAAGGCGGGATAAGTTTAGAAATAAAATTGGGTGGGTCGCAAATGGTAACGGAACTGGATCGTTTTCAAGTGTCGATGTCGATATTCTTCACAAAGACTATTCCGGCTCCTTCAATATCAAGACTCTTTTCCTGAACCCTATACTTATGCGGGTAAGTGATACATTGGTGATATGTTCAATACTTTAAGACATCTTTAATTTATTCCCTGTCAGGTTTTCGTAGCTATTATTCGGGGACCTCAAGCAGCCGTAGACTTGATAAACGGAGTCACTTCGTATCCCAAGACAGAAACAATGGCTCGAAAACACAGTATCCGGAACACTACACCTGGAGCCATAGCTGCTACTGCTATTTTGGTATACACTTTTTCCATTGCATTTCAACAAGCTTTTGCTCACGAATGTTAATTGATAAGGCACGATGGGCTCTTTCTGCGGATACCTGTCTCCAAAACGTCGGTTCTACCACCCTTATAAACTACGAAAAAGATTTTCAGGAATACCTCGAGATTCTGATGAAAGGGCTTCGCGACAACAAGAAGGTTATTAGAAATATATTCAAGGAGTGGGATCGAGTTATTTTCCCGAACTCGGAAGCTAGCTACTTAGCACCTCAAAATACGAGTGTTGGTTTGAAAACGGCGCTAGAAATGCTCGATGCCGAGGAGGAGGATTCCGATGTTGAAGGTGGAGAGGGAAACGAAGGTGAAGGAGGAGAGGACAACGAAGGCGAAGGAGAGAAGGAGAACGAGGCTGATGAATGATAACTTTAGCTTGTAATACTAATACCGTTTGAACGAAGTTTTATTTGACTTCTGAGCAAGCAATCAATGGGGCGCTCACCTGGCCTCGGGCCTCGGGCCACTATTAGGTACACGCGGCCATGCGCCCCACCCGACGTTACGAATGATGACATCACTTCCCCTCTGCGCTCCAACGAAAAACGGTTATAAGGCAGCGAGAACACTCACCTAAACGTAGCTCCCCCTTCCCTTCCCCCTTGCTGCCTCTGGTTCTGTAGTCGACCTTCCTGGCCCTCGCAGTAAGGGTAACAAATGTGCGCATATTATTTTGTTGTAACTTGCCATCATCTGCTGACTCATCGTACACACAGTTGGTGCTCGAGTTATATATTATGCGAGGATGGTATTTGTACTACGTTGACCACATAGTTACATATATTAGAATGTTGTATGGTACATAGCTATAAATTATGAATATAGTCTTCCTTCTACTTCATGTTCGATTGTATGGCTTATCTGGTATAAGGATTCCTGATTGCAATTACTGTCGATGTTTTTATAAGCAAGTATAACTACTTACCATTAGTGATCAACTTTAAAACGGTGATACTAGCCTATCATTCGTAATAACCTGTGATAAGGCTTATCAATATGTATAACACTTACAAGTTGTCATCACAGGTTATCACACATGTCAGTGGTGAATGTGGGCACCAGTACATATATACACAATTAGTAGTTATCACGGTTATCAGGCTGATACAGGTGACAAAGCGGATAGCGGATACTTGAAGATGATTATCCCTCCGAAAAGATTATGGCATTATATGTGCTTATATGTACCTATAGGGTGTGATTTGCTTATTTCGATTTTTCCGACATACGAGGCGCGTGTGCTATCGTCTACCAGAGCGAGCTGGAGTTGCGTTGTTACCTTACGAGTTGGCAGGGAGCAAGGTGTCCGTACGAGCGCGGTGTGGGGTTGGATCGACAGGAGAGGAGGAGGTGGGGGACAGGAGGAAAAGGAGGACGTGGTGGATTTGAACATGATGTCTCAAGATCTCAAGGTCGACGTCGACGTAACGCGTGTCTTACCCTCCGATGCACCTCAAACTCAGGTGTAGCAGTCAAAACTTACATTTTCTCGCTCCTAGGCTGCTCCTCAAGGCCTCAAACTTGGATGTAGGAGTCAATACTCTCCTGCGTTTTCACCTGCCTCCATCGCATCACTGTACCCTTAGCCAAATAAGTATTCTAAATAATAATTAACTATGTTTCTCCCTTATGTCCGTAGCTTATTGTGTTACCCGTCTGAGGTGTAAGTTAAATACTGAGGAACATTTACTGTAGCTCCTTGCCATGTTTCGGGGGTAAGTACTTACATATAGCCATTTGAATATGTATTCTGCCTTGAGGGTAACTTGCATGGTAACTTGTATGCCACTTGCGAGGTAACTTGCATGAAACTTGAGGGTAACTTGCAAGTAACTTGCACACTTGAAGGTAACTTGCACGCAACTTGCAGGAAACTTGCGCGTAACTTGAAGGATACTTGCATGCAACGTGAGGGTAACTTGCGTGATTTGACGGGTAACTTGCATATATATTGACTTACGAGACGAACTCTACTACCATGCCACCTCTGATGTCGATCCCCGCCCCCTTGCTCGACGTTTCTCACGCTCCTCAACATCAATCAAATTCTTCCACACGTCTGCTCAATGTTTCCCACGCGCCTCCCCGCTGCTTGGCGGCGGCCGCGGCGCCAATCAATCCACATTATATGATGCCGCACTCCCTATTCATCATTCTCCATAGTGAGCTCAAATTTTGATCTCTATCACTCAGTTCTTCATGGCCATCCGTAATATTTTGCGCATGTTATTATGAGCTACTATACATATGATTCAATACTGTAAATCCAAACTCATGTAGATATAGCATTGTGATATAGATGTAGAACTAAGAGCACATTGATATGTAAAAAAAAATCAACTGGAGTGGTCGAATATTGACTCTGGAATGATAAAAATATGTTGCTCGTTGTTGAGCATGATGAGCGCGTAGGGTGCTGGGATTCCTGGGAAAGTGATGAGCGCGCAATGTGTGCATGCATCAAAATTTGATGGCCGCTCAACAGACACACCTAACTTAAGTAAACAACGGCGGGGAGCAAGCGGGGAGAGGAATTCCGACTCCGAATGCTGCGCAAGTTGCCTGAAATATCGAAAACATACTACTAATTTAATGCCTAAGTAGAAGTATTTACAACTTGTATACAGCTCGTCCATAATTTGTAGGTAAATTTATGGGTATCTTGCACACAACTTGTAGGTAACACGCAAGTAACTTGCAGGTAACTTGCGGGTAACTCGTGAGTGACTTGCGTGAAACTTGCGAAACTTACGGGTAACTTGTGAGGAAACTTGAAAAGTGGTATGCTCGCCGCCGAGACATCAGCGAGTATACTTATGCCACCCTGTTGTTTGAGAGGCACTGTCACCGGTACCTTTCATGTCGGACCGCGACTGGAGAGCTCTACATGACCTGGAGGTCGGCGGTACGTATATTATCCCACTGGCTTTTAAATGGCCACTCAACCATTTACTTTTATGTTGACAGGTATACCACATTATGGTTATGCACAAATGTGCCTTGAAAACCGAATATTGCAGACGTGTATCCGATAAAGAAGCATTAAAAAGATTCAAAGACCGAAAATATGAAGCCCTATTGACACTCGGAGAAGGTCACTGGATTGCATACCCTTGTTATGTTTGTGCGAAGCCTGGGTGTCATCACCGCGCAAACAGGCGTGATATACGGGAGTTGTGAGTCAGCTTCGTTGCTTGAAATTTTTATAGCTTACTAACGACATTACTTATACCAGCCATTAAAAGGAGGATATTTCTCTTGGTGACGCTGTGCAGTATATTGATGCGGATGAGTACTATTTCACATAAATTTCCAATCGAATACCATGGTATATACCAGCCTCTGTAATCATTTGTAGCTCCTACCGCCATATTCCACTTTGGGTAAATATCCGATGCAAACGTTCGTTATAAATACTGGCATCATGACATTTATTGTAAAACAGTTTAGCCTGTTGAGGGAATGAGTTATCTTCAGATGTAACCAAGGCTACAGTTCATAGTGCTTTGCTGACTTCTGAATTCACTCGCCATATGTCACTTAAACTTGACAAACATTCAGTTACGAAATTTTAGTGCCACAAGTCTTCATGTTTAGTATCCAGACTGACGATAAGTCTAAGCATGTCAACAGGAGTATATACTACTCATATTCAGTTTACTGTAAAACAATACCGTCCATTTACTTTGTATGCAATGACGTGATGAATGAGCGCATTATCTCAATGTCCCGCCTGAAGGCCCTGACATCGTGGGAATACCGCGGCGCTTACATGGTGCATTGACTGTCATCGATTTGTATGCAGAGGCTCCTTTAACCGCCCTCCGTATGTAAATTTCCTTCACAAAAACTACATGTGATGTAGTCTAAATGACAGATATGTATTCCAAGCTTCGGCGAGTAATGTGTACATACCGCAGGCGGGGTATACGTACTTTTCGGTTTCCCATAAAGGCCATTCCGTTTCGATAGGAATTATGTGTTGAAGTTTAAGAACACAAATTCTGGAAGTTTAGGTATACTTACCTCAGCGGGGAGTATATCCATTCAATAGCACAAAGTATCCATCATGTCAATGGAAGCGTAGTTCACATTCATACGACGAGTCCACAAGATTTCAAGGCCGACAGTGGTGGAGTATCACCGATAAATGGTGCAGAACAATTGTGTGCTGGCGGCATCTATCTCATCTAAGTGCCTGCTTTGCTTTCGGGCTGATGATGTATATTATTGCACTAAAGATCTGACATATCGAGCTTATTGGACTTGAAGGTCTCAAGCTAACTACGTCTGTCATCTGTTCTCAGATTCAAGTCAGAGAAACTGATCTCGTGGCCACCAACAGATAAAACATAACTTCAAGTTGTGTCGAAGCTTACTTGACAGCTCTTATAACTAAATGGTATGTTGGAAACCAATATCCAGGCGTGCACAAATTAAAACTGTTTCAACGAACTTAACCTTCCAGACCACTGTCCCTTAGTAGTAAAACGAATCTTAAAATGCATGTGTAATACATATGTTCTCAGTCCCCAGAAATCGTGGTTAAGTAATACTTGCATAAGCGGGTTTCTCAGCCCATATTTCTGTGGTAGACAGCCACAGAAAAATGCTACTAAGCTGCTGGTAGGACCATATGATCGAACATCATGGGGGTCGTTCAACTTAAGTTGTACTGCAAATGATCCTGTTTCCCGTAATCATTCAATGGTTCCATATACGAATCAATGTATGAAATTCTTTTTGTATGAAGCCATGTCGTGTTGACTAGTCCAATCGTGGTCAAGTGCCATTTTGTTATCATTCCCTGTCGAAAGTATTTTTGACAAAGTGTACATTTGCTCCTCCTGTTCAAAGATGTGTTTCATCATCAGTCCTCTGTGGCACACCCATGTCGGAATTTGAGTATAAGTGTTGGACACGAAGTCGCATTTTATAGGCAGAACCCTCAGTCCTTCACTAACTCATATAAATATGCGTTTTTTCACTCTCATCGCCACCGCTGCTTCTTTAGCATCTGTTGCTGTTGCTGCTCCAGAGGCTCTGGCGTCTCGCCAGTTTAGCTGCAGTGTCGTTCAGGCAACTTCATGCCTCACTGCATTGGTCACTGAAGGTGAGATCATTGGAATGTCATGCCACTTGTCTGAACCTCCATCTAAACAACATCGTAGTGGCCACCTTACCCCCAGTTGGTGCTGTCACTGTGCCTCCTGTATGCCTTCAAGGCATTGGCAGTGAGTTCCTGAATAAATGAATTCCATACATCATATAATTCGGATATTGACCCATCTCTACAAAGGACTTCGGCAATGCGTGTGCGCTATTCTTGCTCTTCCTGGAGGTTACATTGTGAGGATTATAATTTATATTTGTTTCATGGGCACCTAGTAAATGCATGATAAAGCCTTCACAGTGCACACCTTGCTTCCCAACGACCCCTACTTGCCCAACATAATTCCGCCTAGCTATCCGGATCCAAAGCTTGGAAATGGCACCAGTGCCATTGATGTAGTTCTCCGGTATTCGTTTGCTCAGTATTTTTTCTTGGCGGTGATGTGATAGTAACAGTAAATAACAAGAGAAAATTTATCATGACATAGTTCGTGTGGGAGTCGAATTCTAGTAGTCGAAATATGATGGGTGTCAATTGTTTCATTGAGAGCTGGAAGGACTCTCACTTGCTCTCCGTGTGAAACTGTGAAAATTCCGCAAAGTGTAACAGAATTTTGTGCCACCTGAGTTTGCACTTACGCAGCATGCAAGGACCTGACGTTCATACCTTCATGGGTGGGCGGGCCGACGGTCCTCTGATCTGACTTGTCTCACGCCCTTGTCACCATCATTAATCGCTGCCAACTTGAAGTTCCAACCACGCTCTCCGAAGTTCCAACGCTCTCCTCACCCTCATCTTTTTCTAGCGAACCCAGCCATGCATCAACATCAAGGTGATTCGTATTCACCCTTGCGATGTACAACGAGGACGTGTTTTTGCACAACAGAACCCTCTCAGACTAGGGGCGTATAAGTAGTCTCGAATGAACCTCGTGGCCGTCAACCCTCCTAAGCACCACGTACTGTTAACTGTTAACCTTGTACCATCGAAATTGTCTAATTTTCTTGGAACTTCGCCGTTGCGTACATTACTTACGCAAATGACAGGTTGCACTGAGGCCTTACTTTAGACAGAAATATCATGACCGTCAAATCCGAGCCCCACACGCTGGCGCATCATACGCATGCGTTAGTTGCAGTTTCCAGAACTTAGAAAAGCTGAATGAGGCATGTTTAAAATTCTCTATTAGTATTATCAATCACCTTTCTTGATGATTGTAGAGATCATCATAAACACAGCTTATGGCATTGCTGCGACTTGTTATTTGTTATGATGATCATTAACAAGTGTCAATGGAAGAGTATTAGATACCTACCCGACATTTAACACTCAGTGAGACAAGCAAGACAGGACAAAGCTGTGATATTCTTAGTGATCCATGATCAGAACCCATGCAGACATCTACGAGCGAAGACAACGACGTAGAAGGGCTAGCAACTCATACGCTACATGCATCTGATTATCGTGTCAAACACTGGAGACCCAAAATAACCTTTGAATATATGGTCAACTGAAGCATCTTTCAGTATAATTAGAATCACTGCCATGATAGCTGGATGTTGTTAACACGATAAGCTACATAAGCCAAGCATCTTTCAGTCTCAGATATGGAGCACTTGGGCACCTTATCGATCATGGCTACTGTCAACAATCTCGTCGTAGCTTTGGAACATCTACAAGTAGTAAATGTAAGGTTTTATTATTAACGACTCCAGTAAACATGAGCTGACATGGTTTCGTATATCATCTAGTATGTCCATGGCAAGTCTCCCTGCTGAATCTTTCCCAGTAATCAAACTAATACATAACACAACTATAGTCGCAAGCTTCGTCATACTCGTGAGTTCCGCAAGCAGAGTTCTGCTTAATTCTGATGATTCTTAGGTATACGAGTACTACAGTATACTCAATCTGGAAATTACATATATCTGGAATTATCCTTGGAATGTAATGAAGGTTCTATACCTCTTTACTAGATACCTTGCTATCGTCGACACTTCGTTGGACATATCACGTATGCCATATATTCCATGTGCAAACTCAACATCAATGACCAAGATAAAATATGTATAGGTCATTTTCTACCCAATCTTTCAGCTAAAGCATGTCACAGTCTGTTCTATGCAACGATGTGTGAGTAGCATATTTTAAATCTTTTAGTACGTTGATGACATGTAACAGTCTCTATACTTCTCGGAATTATCATGGCTGAAGGTGTGTGTCTATTGCTTTCGCAAAAACCGAAGCTCATAACCGCAATTACTGCAACTACTACTGTAGCGATATTCACGCTGCGAACCTGGGCTATTTTTGGCAAACGCAGATGGATGACGTACTGCCTTCCTGTAGTAGTCGTCATAATGGGAATAAGTGCATTCACAATAACTGGGGTACTAGCTGTCGCTATGCTCAGATGTGAGTACATGAGTATTTCACGCTAAGATTATTTTCATATTCAACCGCCTCTATTGTGCAGTTGATCTCCAGAACTTCATGGAAAGAGGGTGCCTGGTAACGGCAGGAGCTCGTACATTGATATCAGTAGATTGGGCAATTCTCCTCTGTTATGATTTCGGTGAATTTATTTGGAATTTACGTGATATCCGCTCGACTGAATTATTGTTTTCCGAACAGTGATCATGACTATAATGCTCATTCCAGTGTTTCAAGCTTGTAAGTCAAATCGATTATTACTTCGCTTTTGAGTGTTCAAGGGATTCGTATAGTCAAAAGGGGTGGGATGTCAAAAATGGCGAGGACAGTTTATACAGATGGTACGACGAGAAAGTCTAATGTATTAAGCTCATAGTTGATGGTTATCAATAATTTCAGGAATACTTTACTATATATATCTTTTTAGTAAGTTTTCAAACCTTCACTAATTTTATTTCTTCACCTTCCAATCATTCAGTTGTCTCCTTGGCAAACCTGCTTGTCGTCAACGCATTGAGTGTAAGTACAATCACTTAGCTGAATTTCTTGATCATCTCTTATAAGACTTTTATAGCCGGACTACTTCGACGTAATTCTAACGTAGGCGGAGGGAAATTCCGTACAGATTATGTTGATAGCTGACATGAATTATTGACAGCATGGGGCGGGTCATCCACTCAGTTCTGGCCTGTAGAGTTGTTCTTCATGCACGCCAACTAGGGAATGCACCAGGGGTCACATTGGAAGTCCGCAACACTAAATAACGGTCAGTAACCATCGCCGCCAGTGGCCACTCAGCTTTAGTTTCCTCACATATGTACGCGAGCTAAGAAGGGTACAAGGGAAGGAATTGAAAAGTCGAATTTTCTTTAACATTAGTAATTACCTTCCTCAAACCTGTCAGAAATTAGTTCGTATGAAAACCCTTACATCCATTATTGAGGAGCGGCTGGCAACTTGCTTGCAACGGAAGTGGATCCGGCATTACATAAGCACTGGACCGAGACACCCGCCATCAACCCGCCTGTGTTATCAACTCAAGATTCAATATTTAATGATCATCGATTCATCACGGCATGGTGTGAAGTTCGGACGATCTTTCACATACTTGACCGACTGCCACGAGCTGATATGTCCGAAATTCATGGAGCCCGAGCTTAAAGCAAAGGGTATCACAACGTTGATGAACTTGTGATTCTGCCGATTCCAAAGGTTACATAACAGACAGGTAATTCAATTACACAATCAATGAGTGCACAATGTTCAACGTCCAAATTGCTTATTTGTTTTCACGGCTGGACTCTTTCCTGCCTCCTATCCAGTGGGAACGCGAACAGACATTCGCTGACTCCATTAGTTCCGCACCATATTTTTCACTTGATATCAAAGCCCTGCATCCAATTTCGTTCCCGATATTCTTGTTATCACAGTGTTGATGAACTTTTTGATTCTTGATTTCAAAGGACACAGAACAGACAGCACTTATACAACTTATTTTTACAATATTTTGATGATCCTGGTGGACTATAAAATGTTCAGAGTCTTATTAGGGCATATCTGCAGCCGGTTTAAACTGACTCTCAGTGTGAAAGATAAGTGAGCTTCAACCAAACTATGGCCTCGCTTGTGCTCCACTGCAGTTTAGCTTATCAGAGAAAATACCAAATCAGAGGTCTTTACGCTCCACCCCCCTTTCACCATGAATTCATGTGAAAATCACGTGAATTAAGTGAATTTCATATGTAATGCACATAAATTCCACTTCTCGTAAAGTAACCACGATTTTCCTAATTTCACTGCCAAATCGACATTTTTATCCACCTAAGTACCACATGAATACCGCATGAACACCACATGAATATATGTGAATATACATGAATTAGTGAATTTCAGGTGGATCTATCCCCTTGAATTTCACACCATTAAGTGTAACTCATGTGAATGGAAGTGAAAGGGGAGTGGAGTGCTAAGTACTGCCAAATCAAGTAAAACCAATGACTTATGACATCTGCTCCAAGTTTCCTCCAACTAATGATGGTTGAAAGTTAGCTGAGTTTCATTCACTGAAGTTCGCTGAAACCCCATTGCAGATATGCCCTATTGGCATTACTACTTCTCATATAACAAGTTGTCCCTCATCCTGGAAGTTTTGAAGCATGCCCACATTGTAAACGTAGGTAGACCTTAAATCTTTTATATGGCTATACCCAATCTCAACGACCTTAGTTCACCCATGGAAGGTAGATTTCATAATGATCCAACATCATGACATGATAAAGCGTAACAGTGTGACATGACAGTGACTACACTATTGATCTTTGATCAAACATTCAAGAATCAATCCCAGTGAAAAGTCTGTTGAGGAACATCAAGTGTGGTCAAGTGATATAAAGAGTGGGGTGGGTGTGATCAAGTGGCATTATATGCACATTGAGGTGACTTGACTGTACTAGATAAAATGGATTATTATAGATGTCACTCGATGTCTTATCAAGCATGGTATAGAGAGAACAAGGTATATCAAGGGCATATAGAAATCCAAATCGCAATCACAGATTTCAAGCTCCGACTTAAGTCGTACTTGCATCGCACTTGCATCGTATTTGCGTCGATTTCGAACTCCGCTCGAGCATAGGTAAATTTTAGTTGGTAAATACTCAATTTTTATGTAAGTACTAAGTACAATATACATGTCTCTATGTTGTATATACTTATACTAAGTACTTAGTAAAGTGTATTAAAAGTGAAATTGCCCAAATACACCAGAGGTTGACATAAATTTCAAACTCCGCTCGAGTTGTAGTCAAGTTGCAACTTAAAAAGTCGAGTCATACTTGAGTCGATGATTTTAAGTTCAATAAATTTTGACAATATGCACATTACTCTGGTTAATTTCGTAATTATTTCAATATGGCTCCCAGTGGCAACCCACTGTAAGGAACATGGCTACTCCTTGTTGCCTGTATATGGTAGTCATGTGACACTTCTCAAGCACCATTGGCATCATTAAGTTCAACCAATGTCGTCCCCACCTGCCGCCGCATAGCTTAGTCAATCCCTGATCAATAGTGAACACATGCATTTTCTCAATAAACCATAGGGCCGACAAGCGGCAGGGCCCACTACCAGGGGTGGAGAAATGTACGTGCCATCAGTGACAGTCACATGACGCACGCGATGCGCTGGCAAGTACTATTGGCGTGGTTTCTCTCCTATACATACCTCACGTTGCTCCCTCGCATTTACATGTCGAGTATTTTGTTCTTACTGTCGTTCTATTCTGTGGTGTAGAGGGTGCGAAGAAACAATTTACACGGTAATGCATCCATGTATTGAGACGAACAGTAAATGAAGTACATAAGAGAGACATACAACATGAGACATATAGTAATCATGTATTCAGAAAAGATAGGAACAGATCACGATGTCATATATACAAGTACAAGAGATAAATAATGAGAATGTGAAATCCTACTGCTAGCAAGATAGAAAAGGGGCGCATGCTAGAAGTCGGATATAATTCATCACTCAACGTCCATGTCATTTCGGCGGTTACGGCGGCTCTTCTTCGCAGGACTCGGGGTCGAAATCTGTTGCGAATCCGCAGCATCCGGAGAAAAGGATGAAAATCCATCGGAGGGACGCTTGCGAGGAGTGAAAGGGCCAGCAGTAGGAGGCATGATAACAGGAAGAGTAAGAGGATCCATCTCAACATCAGATGTTGCGAAGACCTTCAACTTCTCAATTTGAAGTTGATGTACCTGAGAGTAAGTATGTAAGAAACAACTTGAAACTATGAAGTCGAAGAATAAAAACATACTTTCTTAACGAAACCGGGTGTATTGGAGTTCAGAATAAGCCAAACGAAGAGTACGGCATCGATTATGACAAGTGTTCCAGGTCGGAGTTTATCCCTAACCTCCCAGGGCTTGAGAGTTCGTGACACTGAGCCACAATCTCACTGAGAGTTCAGTGAGAGTTGGCGAGAGTCCGGTGAGAGTCCAGCGAGA
>JASFCZ010000135.1:0-15396 GCA_036937155.1 Cyathus pygmaeus
TTTTACAAATGTTGTAACTATGAAATTACACATTTATACATACATTTAGGTCATCTAAAGTGTACCAAAGTCACAAGAGAGACCACAATTTGATTCACTTTGGTCACATTTTGGTCACTTTGGTACACTTTGATGCACTTCAGTGACAATTGATCAAAGTGTCCACCAAAGTGTAAAAATACTTAACCTACATGTATCTGCTTTTATATATGCTATGAAATTACACATTTATACATACAATTAAATCTTCTAAAGTGTACCAAAGTCACAAGAGAGACCACACTTTGTGTTATGATTTTACTTTACTATACTGTTTTACATATTATTTTTCATTTCTTTCTTTTCTATTGTTTGGCATTACATTTGATCTCTTGCCAAACAATGATGTAAGCTTTCCAACTTCTACTGAGTCAGTTCTATTTTTACTTTCTTTTCTATTTTTAGATACTTGACTCGACATTGACTCATACCAAGTCAATGTTCTATATTTACTCATTTAACTTGTATATAAACTGTAGTTAGTTTTGCTTGAGACTCCAAGCTTCAGCTTAACTGAATACTTGGGCCTTAGGAATCAATCGAACTCTGAACTCTTTCTTTACTCGTACTTAAGCGACATCCAAGCTTAAGTCTTTGAGACTAAGGAGAGCCTTGAACTAAAAGTCTAGAACAATGTTGTTCTTAGACTGATCTATACTGGTTGATTTGCTATTAAGCTTATCAGTCACATGACATGAGCCAACTTGTACGATTAAAGTCTTTACAGAACTTAATCATAACAAAAGCTGAAGCTTGCACTTGCTCGTACTGCCCAGTACAGCAACCCAAACCGAACACCATGACATCTCAATTTGGACTAAGAGCGAATTTCTCTGACGACTCAGACAACACCAACAACAAGTTACACACTCAGACTTTACAGATATCCACCACATGGAATATCAGACCTTATGAACCCTCGAACCTGCCATCATCACCAGATATGGCACACTTTGGAACACCACAGAGTCATTCTCCTGAACAAACGAACCAATCAAACTGACACAGGGTTTTGTAAACCCCAAACAAACCTCTCAGACACCTAAACTGATACTGGCCACCATGGCGGACCCTAATACCAGAACCACCAGCAATGTAACAATGGCTGATAATAACAGGAACTCAGCTGGGAGCACCAAGGAGCTCCGACTCAATATCCCAAAAATATTTAGTGGAAACAATAATGAAACCAAACAATGGCTTGAAGGTGTGGAGTTGTACCTCCTCGCCAACAAGTATCTCTATGACACCAATGAATGAAAGATTCTATTCACCTTATCCTATATAGATGAGGGATTGCTGGACCCTGGAAGGAAGCTAAACAGTCCAAGTACCTTGAGACAGTTGTACCTGTGATCGAATCATGGGCTAGCTTCAAAGAGGACTTCAAAATGAACTTCCCACAGGTTGACCTGAAAGGGGAAGCCTGGAGGAAGCTACACTTTATCACACAGGGAAAGGACACCACTGATAAATACATTACAAAATTCACAATCCTACAACAGCAATCAGAGAACACTGATGACCAGGCCCTTGTTGACTTGTTTAAATGAGGCCTAAACACGAGTCTCTTATGCAGTGTTTACATGCAGGAGATGGTACCCGATAATCTTGATGACTGGATAAAGAGTGGTGAAGGCCAGGAATACATTTGGTATAATTCAGGAAGCAACAAAGGCTTCTTTTCGAACCGCACCTAGCAGCAATCTCGCCGCAACCCCAATGCAATGGACACTGATCGAGTAGATGTGAAGAACCGAGACGAGTATATAAAGAAGGGGCTCTGTTTCAAATGTGACAAAACTGGTCACATCACAAGAAACTTCTTCAAGAGAAAGGAACAGAACAATAACTGGTACACCCCGAACCAGAACACTAACACAAACTACAACAGGGGTGGATCTTTGAACACACCCAAGATGGACAAAGAACTCTTTGCTCACATTAGGAGCTTAGTAGTGGAGATTAACGATGATGAAAAGGACACCTTCTTCAAAGAAGCTGATGCCACAGGTTTTGGCTGAGGAGGCTTAGGGATCCCACACTAAGTCCTCCCCCTATATATGTTTCAAATGTAATAGTAGCTAACATTGAATGAAATACTATGTGGATTCCAGTTACCTTTACGAAACATGTGGGAACCATACCTGCTCTCATTGACTCTGGAGCAGGAGGATCGTTTATGAGTCACGCAATGGCCTCGAAACTCAGATTACTCCCTATTCCCTTGGACAAATGACTACCAGTCTATAATGTCAATGGAACCCTGAACAAACAAGGAACCATCTCTCATTTCGTTTTGACAGATCCAACCATAGGAAGGGCAATAATCCTGACATGGTTTTACCTATCTGGTTTAGGCAAAAAATTGATCATTTTCGAATTCCCCTGGTTAACACAAGTCAATCCTCAAATTGACTGGGAAAAGGGAACCTTTAAGATTGATCAAGCTAAATGAGTTCTAAAACTTACTAGATCACCCAGAAAGGCTCTGACCATTGCGCAACTTCATACAAAGGAACCAACTATCACATGGCAAACTCGATCTGGACACCTGACTTCTATCGAAGAAATCCCTGACAAAATGGAGAGCGAGTGGATGGAAACACTCCCTCAAGATTCATGGTATCTTCTCGTAGAGGCTAAACTCTACAGTGAAGAGATGGAAAACATGGCAACACTCAATCAGGACAACCATTTCTCCCTAGAACAGGAAGATGACGAAATAGATGAACAAGATTTTGACACTTTGGAAAGTGTCCACCTATGATCATTCCTTATGGAATTTGAAGACCCTATTTTGACAGACCATGGATTAGGACACTCATTTGAAAAGGAACCCCTTATGGAACATCATGGGATCTCGATTTGCATCAAACAAACAATCTCGCAACAGCTATCTCAGAATTCTACCAAGGTCAAGAAATCCTTAGAGGAAATGGCTCCTAAACACCTATTAGACTTCAAGGATATCTTTGACAAAGATACCTTGGATTCTTTCCCTCCATCCCAACCTTGGGATCATCATATCCAAATGAAACCTGACTTCAAACCTCGGAAAAGTAAAGTATATCCACTTAGCCCAAAAGAGGATAAATTAATGAACGACTTCATTGATGACAATCTCTGAAAAGGATATATTGAAACTGTCAAACCGGATACTACAGATGCTGAAAATACCACAGGCTTCTTCTTTGTTGGGAAAAAGGAAACAGAGGAACTTCGACCATGCCAGGACTACCAATATCTAAGTGAAGAAACAATCAAGAACAGATATCCTCTTCCCGACATTAAGCAGTTGACTACTTGGGAATAATCATCCGACCAAACGAGATCTGCATGGACCCGAAGAAGCTTGCAGGAATCACTGACTGGCCCGCACCAAAGAAGGTTAAAGAAATTCAATCATTCACTGGATTCTGTAATTTCTACTGCCAATTCATAGAAAATTACAGCAAACGAATAGAACCACTGCTTCAACTTACTCGAAATAGTACTCCTTACATCTGGGGAAATGAACAACAGAAGTCTTTTGATGATCTAAAATTAGCCTTCCTCTGAAACCCCATCTTACGAATGCCCGATCCAGAGAAACCTTTTGTCATGCATATAGATGCTTCTGATTATGCAACAGGTGCAGTCTTGAAACAAGAAGATGAGAACAGATTCTGGAAACCATGTGGATATATATCACATATGTTTACTTCTACCGAGAGAAACTATGAGATATTCAATAAAGAGCTGTATGCTATTGTACACAGATTTAAGATCTGGTGATATCTCCTAGAAGGACACCTAAACAAGACAGTAGTATTTTCAGATCATGAAAATCTGAAATACTATCAAGAATCCCACAAGTTGAATTGGCAACAGGCCCGATGGATATTGGAATGTGTCACATCAAAGGAAAAAACAACCTGGAGGCTGACATGATATCAAGATGACTGGACTTCATGCCAGACAAGGAACATGAAAATGAAGGCATTATCATGCTACCAGATCACTGGTTCATCAAAGTCATTGATATGAACATCACAATTAACCCTATTGACACTGAATTACTAACATTAGTCTCTACAGAGATTGAAACTGACGAATTAGAACAAAAAATCCTCTCTGTGATCGAAGCAAAAGACATTCCACCAATACAGTCATCCTTAGAAGACTGGCAATATGAAAATGGGATTATGTTCTTTAAAAACAAGTGCTACGTTCCGCCAAACCAGGAACTCCGCCAATGAATCATGGAACTACAAACCATGATAGCCTATCTTCAGGGCACCCAGGATGACATGTAACTACACAAAGGGTCAAACGAGAATACTGGTGGCCAGGAATGGGGGTTTTTATCAGAAACTATGTTGACAGATGCGCTATTTGCCAACAAATGAAGTATGATTGACGAGCAAAACCACCCCTAAACCCTATTCCTTCACCTTCTATGACACGACCCTTCGCTCAGATCTCCATGGATTGGATCACAGACTTACCTAAATCTGAGGGCTTCAATTCTATTTTGGTCATGGTCAACCATGGGTCTACAAAGGGGGTAATTTTCCACCCTTGTGACAAGAAAGACCTCGATGCCATCAAAACAGTCCAGATTTTACTCAATACAGTCTACCAACGGTTTGGATTACCAGAGTCTATTATCTCTGACAGAGACCCGAAGATTGTAGTTGAGGCATTCCAGGAAATGCTGAGGCTCTTAGGAATCATGTGGAAAGGATCAATGGCTTATCACCCTCAAACTGATGGTGAAACAGAATGAGTCAACCAAGTGCTGGAGACTTATCTCTGCTGCTTCTGCAGCATGCAACAACATGATTGGGCAAATCTCCTATCTTTGGTGGAATTTGCGATGAACTCTAACTTTCATTCGACAACACAGGAGTCACCCTTCTTCCTCTTAATGGAATACGACCCTGTAGGCATTCCATCAGTCATGGACACCTCTCAAATCAAGAATGTGAAAGAACGAATTGCAGGACTCCTAGAAGTACAAAAAGAGGCAAAAGCATTACACGAACTGGCATGGCAAAAGGTGATTAATCGGCAGAAGAAGGGACTTACTTCATATGCTGTGGGAGACAAAGTATGGCTGGACAATCGGAACCTCTTTATTGCCTACCCTTCACGGAAAATGTCACCACATCAGGAAGGACCCTTTGAAATAGTGGAGAAGCTTGGACCATTGATGTACAAACTCAAACTTCCAAAACAATGGCTTATCCACCCCATTTTCCATGCTGCCCTTCTCTTTCCTTACAAGGAGACCACTGTTCATGGAGATAACATCCCCAGTCCACCACTAGACCTTGAATATAAGGAAGCGATGAGTGGGAAATAGAGGCTATTATTGGATACAAGATGCCAAAGAAATGGAAAGGACAGAGATCGAACCCCAGAACGACCTACAAGGTTAGATGGAAGGGATGGTCATCTGAACATGATGACTGGATAACAGAAGACTACTTTGATAATGCAAAGGAGCTCTTAGAAGAATATAAGAAGAAAGCTGGATTGAACTGAAATCCCTAGATCCTAAACAATCTAACTCATCAACATACATTGATAAAGCTTTCTACTCTCACAATGTCTTCCAATACAACACTTCTGCTTCTCACTCCACCACCGTCCCCAATGTCGTCCCTCTTGACGACAACACTTACCCTGCTGCCCAAGTCATTAACCCATCTGCCCCTCTCAATGGCCCCCGCGTCACCACCAATGTCTACTACCAGGAGGTTTGTGACTATCGTCATGAGCACCCGATCCACACCACCCCAGAGATGGACCAGTATGCTTGGGCTTTGGCCCAAGTACCAGCAAACCAAGTGAACTCTACTCTCAACTTCCTCCAAGCTCATCTGAACGGCAAACAATTGGCCTGAAACTTCATAGTTTTCTGGAACTCCCAGTTGGCTGCTGAACAGGCGAAGGAGAGTCAACAAGTAGCCATGCTGGCTCTCTTGGAGCATGGATTAGCTGTCGTCACTGAACCTGCTGTAAGGGTCACACTATCTGGTATCTCTCGCACACATCCATCTACACTGCAACATATCCTGATCTCATGTCTTCCTCATTCTTCCCAACCCACATGTAGCACCAACCTCTACAGACTCCTAGACGGCAAATAGGAGACTCCTGAACACACCCCGGGACTCTCTGTCCCTCCCACTACCAATCATGCTGAGTATTCACAAGCCACAACCAATGAGACTGCACAACTACCCATCCACTCTCCTCCAACAGAATCCCCTCCACCTCTCCAATGCTTCTGATGCAAGAAGGGAGGACACCTCAAGGCTGACTGCCCCACCTACCGCTGCAACAAGTGTCTCTGCACAAAACCTGAGCACACTTTGCTGAACTGCCCGTGTCTGCTTCCCCAATGGGCAAGGATCCAACTCCGGCAGACAACTATTGAGAATCCCGAGTATAGACCAATGGTTCAATGAGACATAGGAGCGCCGCTGCTGGCCCCAGCATGACTAACACACACAGAAGTAGCCACGCAGACCTCAGACAATGGCAACTCAGAGCTGAACGAGCATGGCATGCAAACAGAGACCCCACTGTAGAAACCCCAGACATGAACACTTGTGTCCCTAGATTTGTACCAGACAGAGTCTAGATTTGTTTTTGAGATTCAGGTGAATCTCAGCCTTGAATGGGGGGTAATGTTACGATTTTACTTTACTATACTGTTTTACGTATTATTTTTCATTTCTTTCTTTTCTATTGTTTGGCATTACCTTTGACCTCTTGCCAAACAATGACATATGCTTTCTGACTCCTACTGAGTTAGTTCTATTTTTACTTTTTTTCTATTTTTAGATCCTTGACTCTACATTGACTCATACCGAGTCAATGTTCTATATTTACTCATTTACAGACTCTTGAACAGTCGATACCATAGTAGTACTAACTTGTATATAAACTGTAGTTAGTTTTGCTTGAGACTCCAAGCTTCAGCTTAACTGAATACTTGGGCCTTAGAATTCAATTGAACTCTGAACTCTTCCTTTACTCATACTTAAGTGATATCCAAGCTTAAGTCTTTGAGACTAAGGAGAACCTTGAACTAAAAGTCTAGAACAATGTTGTTCTTAGACTGATAGGTTACCACTAACCGGCACAAAATCAGCTGGGTTATGGTTGAGACTCCGGTAGGCTGTAGTCTTACAGTAGCACATAATTGTGTACTCATCCAATACTTATCACTGCACTGCATCTAATGTCATTCTCTTTGAGCAAACTCGTGAATGTCTTGCAGGAATATCCTGTATTTTTCAACAGGGTATCAATTCAAGACGTCATTCACTTCCTCAATCTATCAAATCTCCTCAAGCCATATCTCACCATAAAGCACTCTTTATATACGGAGAGCCCTATGGATCTACTACCGCTAAATATTCACCAATTCATTGTGGCCTGCCTTGGAGTAGATGAGAAGATTGTGAAGCTGCTATGGAAGACATTAAAACAAGCACTGCAGCAGATCGAATGGAATTAATTGACTCAAAAGGAGCTAGGAAGTCAATACATTCCATACTTTCTTAAGGAGGGCTCATCTCGTGACATCAGTGCATGCTCAATGCTGATATTGGTCACACTTTAAGTAACCTATGCTACTATGCATACTTATTATACAGAGAGGTGACCCTATGTACACATAGCAGAACATGTCTTTGTTGATGAAGAAACCTGCAAGCTCTTTACCGCAATGATGGTTAATGCCTGGTAACTAAACATTCAATCTGTAGTACTGTTGAGCACCCTAATACTTAAACTTATGTTAGGACATCTGCTACTAACTGTGCAAAGATTTATAATGCTACCATTGCACATAGCAAATGGATACAACTGCTTCCTGTTGAGTATTCAACATGTCTGAAGCTGGATACAGAGCTTGTTTGGAACACCCTATTTCTGTACTGGCTTTTAGCTGATTGCAGTGAAAAATACATTGCCGTGGAGCTTGATCATAATGCAGAAAGTCAAACTGTTTGTCTCTCAAAAGGACTAAAGGAGTGGAATAATAGAATTGCTGGGACAGGACAAACTGAATGGAACCATGCATGTGATCTTTGTTGCTGGGTAATACCTATTGAGAATACTGGATGTGAGTGCTTTCTATTTTGAACATTAGTATGATGTGATCTCATATTCTGCTGGTTATTAGAGCTTGGGGTTGTACGCTCTGTAGTTGTGGATGGTGTAACAGTTGGTAGACCATGCTGCGGAGTGCATGATTGCATGAACTCACTTCCTACTGTGAAAAGCCACTTCTGCCAGGAACACGACCATGAAAACATGAAATGTTGTGTTACTTCTTGCTCTGCTCAAATTGAGATTGGCTACAAAACCTGTGCAGATTTAGAGCATTGCAAGCTTGAAGTATCTGTTCACAATGAAAATGAGGCAATGTTCCAGCTTAAGTGCAGGTTAGCACATGCTGAAGGAACACCTAGTTACCATGGTTCTGGTTATGCAGTCCAGAACTCAAGTGCATGTGATGAAAAGCCTGGAAGTAGAAATAGGGTACTGAAAGCACATTTTGGACATTTGCGCACTCACAATGAGGAACTTTGTGTATCCAGTTGCAGGGTGATACTAGGTCAAGCTACCTTTTATGGATCTGAGGCTCCTAATGGTGTTCGTGCAAACACCAAATTGATTGCATACAAATGTTTCTCAAAGACTTGTTTCCGACAAAGTGATCTCTACCGAGGTTATATGGCATGACTACAACTGTAAAATTCAGTCTATGTTGGAGAATGAGCCAGACCCAAAAGAGTGGTCATATTTCGACTGCTGTGCTATGCATGTCGATGTTTTCCATTTCAAGTCAAAGCATAAGGAGAGTGATGTTGAATGCAATGTCAACTGCAACCCGGCGAAATGGAAAGAGTTGGTAACTGACGATGGCAAGTGGAGATTCAATTCATCTGTGGCAGAGCAAGCCAACATATGGTTTGGGAAGTATCAACCAATTGTATGCGAGATGGAAGCCATTCATTATGATTTCTTCCGGAATGAAATGATTAAACATCATAACCAACTTATTGTTCAGGAACTGAAGTCGAGGGGGCTTTCACCTTATCTGATTCCTTGAGGTGAATTACTTGATTTGTAGATAAAGTATGCCCTTCAATACACTGCTCATTTGATGTTAGCATCTCACTTGAACTGATTCTATTGGGAGATCATGGCATTACTATTCCCAATGCACAACTACTATTAACTCTAACTCTACGGCTCTGAATCTGATAGGGTAAGATCAATTACAGTAGGTCCAACAGAAGCTTTTGGGAGCACAGATGCTTCTGTCGGTTTCTCTTTGATTACAGGGGACAATGGCCCTTCAAGAGAATTATCAGCTGAATCATCAAGTACTCTAGCCACTCTCCACCGACATCGCATCATTCTCTGATTCCGAGCTATCATCATCAGACAGATCATTGTTGGTTGAGGAATTGGAAACCTTCTGCAACTTCAGCAGGAAGTTATAGAATAGCCCTTCCTCTGTTCGGCCATATCCAATGAACAAGGTGCAGAGATCCTCTGGAGCCTTCTTCCAGACTGAATGATACTTGTTCACAGTTGATTTGACATATTTAGCATTGTCGAAGACCTTTGAGAAGGCTTCACACTGTGGGATGTTTTTTGAGCTGGAGACACTGCAGCTCCTCATTACCATTGACAAAGTTACATACAGGGAAATCAAATGGAAATTTTGGCTTCCCCTCTGCCAACTGTCATAGTGCTTTGAAAACTTGTGAAATTGTTCCAGCAATCCTTATCTCTCCGTCAGCAAGCTTCTTTTTTCCCCGGGTCTTCCCCACCTTCTTCAGCTTTCCTTTGCTAACCCAAGCGGTGGTCTCCCTGGTGGATGGTTCCTGATTATCTAGCACTCCACTGTTCGCAACGACAGATGCAACTGAGCCATCTTCATGACTGGTAGTTACAACAGGGGAATCAGCACACTTATCAGAATACCAAGAAGACTTCTTCATAGGGGAAACATAATCTTCAATCTGTCGCTTGAAGCTGCAATGTTGAACATGTTGGTTATATTCAACTTCTACGCCAGGGCATTCTTCATCAGTCAAACCCTTTTGTATAGATTCTCAGGAATGGAGTAAGAGAGGTCTACCGGCCTCAAGTGAGTTGATGGTTTCCAGTGTGATAGCTTTCCAGCCTATATCAGGACCTTGATAGATATAGATCAACACATCACTCTCCAACTGTAAATCCCGCACCAGCCCAGGAAGATCTTTGAGCTGCAGCTTGGGCCTGTTTTGACTGGATATTCAAGAGAAGTAGAGAGTTGATAAGCCTATAAAACAATACCTCGTAAGTACTGCTGGAGTTGCAGAATGTACTATAATCACTTACAGTATGATAAATGACCACCATAACTGTCTGATGTTCAAGTTCTACAAGTTCCTGATGTGGCTCCTTATGTGACATCTGGTGATTGTTCTACTTTCTTACTTCCTCATGAGTATTAATCCAGTTGCGACTAATAGGCTGGGCAAGTGGGTGTGCACGGACTGGTTGAGATGGAGCAGCAGGAGCTGTGACAATGACCTCTGAAGCTGCATGATCCACTGCGTGCTGGGATAGTGCTGAGGTGGATGTGCTAATAGGTAGGGGAGGTCCATGTGGTGTTGGATATAGTGTGGAAATAGGAGAAGCAGGCAGCATGGGATATTGAGTTGGAGCTGCTGCTGCCAATATGCTTTGTTGGATTGTGGTCATTGGGCTAGGTTGCTGAGATGGAACAGTTGGGTTGAGGACAACTTCAGTAGTCTCAGTTTTATGTTGAGCACAATGTCCCCTAGCTATACCACTGTCCATAGCTCGAATAGCTGCACTTTGACAGCATGACTTGCACTCTGATTAGAACACGGAATGAAGCTCGGTTGTGAAAGGGGGAATGGGTTTAATGACTGTGGTGGCTGGGTTGGCTGGGTAGGAGATGGTTGGGGAGAATGCACAGGCTATACATTGCATGGACCTAAAACCCCACTACATCCAATGTTGGGTTGAATATGCATTCTACAAGTTGAACAGCATCATCATACTGGTATGCAATCGTGTGGAAGTGCATCCAATGACATTCAATGCACTTCAAGACCATAGTAAGTAACCAGTGAAATACAGAAAAGAAGTGCTCACATCTTGAACAATGGAACCCCGTAGATGTTTAAGATCTGGTCTCCCCCATCCCTGGTAAACTCACAAAGAAGACATTGGCTGCCTGCAGTGACTCTGTGAACAAGAGCCTAGTGGTTTCAATACTGGATCCATACTAATTGCTGCCAGCAGAAGGTGTGGACCATTCAGAGTAGGGCTGGGCTCCATCACCATATTGATGCCGTATAGAGCTGTTTTACAGGCATCCATAACCATATCGATGGGACTATCACTGAGAGGTCTATGGTACGGCATGATGCCGTGAATTACCATATTATGCAACCATTGACGGCTGTAATACAGAGCCTCTCATGTGATCACACACCCACATGTAGATCCAACTTGAACAAGCAACAAACATTGTTTATTTGTCTTTTACACTGTACTTACTCATACTATGTAAGTTAAATGCAAACATTTTCCTCTTCATGTTCCACCTTCCAGAGCCCCAATGCCCTCCCATGTTTACAAAACCTCAAACTACACCCTCAAGTGCCATTCAACAACCATTTGACTTTGAGTAGGATTGTTAGAACTTAGGACTTGGTTAGGACTTGGTTGGGACTTTGGAGTCTTAAACACCCCCGGGCCCCACTCAATGCTTATCATTGTCTAAGCACATTATGTTTGTTTCCCTCTCCGCTTCACAACACATTTAACTGCATTTTATCTAATTAACACTTTCAGCTTTATTTCAGCACTCTAAATTCCGACTTTCAACAGATTCACCTTCGTCTTAGAAGTTAGTCAACACATCTTCAACATTGTCACATAGTATAGTGAGCACAAATTATTCTTCGTCCACTTGACTTGACTTCTTTATGCAAAAATATAGCTTAGTCCCATTGTATACAGGTCTATCTTGATCTAACCATCTCCTCCAATGTCACTCCATTACTAGGGTTGGGCTTTCAGCTACGGGGTCAGACACTGTAGATGTGCATTCTCCAGTCAAGGATCATTTCCTAATCTCTACTGTCTTGCTTGCAATATTCTTTCTATACCCAGTATTAGGACTGGGCTCCGTCACCATATTGACAGCCACATAACCTGTATTCATCTATGGTATGCACAAATATCTGTCTCGGCAGTAACACCACCGCAGCATATGGTGTTTTATTAAGTTGCATTCATTATCTCTGCTCTGCGGTGCTCTCATACATTTTCACTATATATACAGTTCCTGGTATCGTGTATCTTAACCCAGTATCTGAATAGGGACCAGAGTGAGTTCACTTTCTGTTTTTCATTATCTCTTATTCACTTCGATTCACTTCACATGATCATTCTAGACACTTTCCTCAAGCTTTCCTCAAATGTCTTCTGCACCCAATGCTGATGGTTCACATGAGTTCTACTTTTCGGAGACAGACGAGCACCCTATACAATCCACTGTGAAAGGCGAAGCCACAAATGGTACAACTTCCACTTCTTTACTGCAGAATTAGTCCTAAACTATCATATACAGGCTTAGGTCATGGTCTTCACATCAAGAACACGTCAAAGCTCTCTGAGTCCCTCGTTACGCAGAAACTCAATGATAGCGGCGAGCCAATTAAGCTGCATAAGAGTACTGGTACCAGAACAAACACCCATTCGAAGAGGGCTCGCATGGAACAGAGCAGGGACAGTGAAGATGTAAGTGATGATTTCTTCTCAGAGGAATCAGGATTGGAACACAGTACAGATGACAAGACGATGGAGGATGTAAAGCTGTCAAATGCAGAGGTATGTGCAAATATTATGGGTTGGCATCATATTCTGAAATACATTTATTAGATTGTGAATGTTCTTCTTTTGAAAACAGTACCCACCACTGGACGGGGTTCGTCTAAGCGAAAAAGACATGCTCAGGTTTCAGTGGAAAACTAGAGGATGAAGATAGTCCAGCAAGAGTTTCTGTGCAGCAGCAAATCCGTGGGCTAGCTCACCTATTGAGGACCCTGCTATTGAGGACCAGGCTTCACCTCTTGCAGTAAGGATTTAATGGCTCGTTTACTTGGATCGTACTGAAACAATATATTGGTCCAGCCTCCAGGTGCTGCTGGTAGTAAGGATAAACAGGACAAAAAGAATCCCATTTATCGCTTTTTCAAAGAGGTAAACCTGAATAGCGACGGGGAAAAGGGTATTGTGGATGATAAGCATTATCAATGCCTTCACAGAAATCGAATGGTTATGACAATATCACTGTTAATGAAGGGTAATGTAAATGGTGCATTGATTTCGAAGTCCACTTCTTAATATATAGCTGGGACTTACTACCAAGTATATAGGACTTGCCGGGTGTCTTAAAACAGCATCAAAACCAATGTACCAGCTTTTCTTGGTCTTGAAGACCCGGTTAGTAGGTGATATTACAGAGGAAGAAATTCAAATTGCTTTCGGGAAGAAGGTCCTCACACCTGGCGCAGCCATAGAACTAATGAAGCAGCTTGAGGGCCAATCAGAGAACATTAGGTGAGTGTTCATTAAATAAGAAGGTCAAGCAGCAGTAAGTATTATAGCAGTCTCAGCCACGGGTTATACACTAATATTTCGACTAGGGTGAATGGGATCAAGACAAATTCGAGAAGCTTCTCATTTGTTGGATTGTTGCATGTGATCAACCATTTGATGTGATCGAAAACCCGGAATTCCATGAGTTACTTGCATATGTTTGCCACCCATGTCAGAAAATCTCTATCCCTACTCGGAAAACTGTCAAGAGTCGTATTATGAAACTAGGTGCAGAAGAGCTATTACATATAAAAGAAATGTTTGCAGTATGTGCAATTTTTACTATAAGATCTGCAAGCTTACTGGCACTTCAGAGGCTACACTGCAAGTTCAACATATCAGTTGATGCTTGGACCTCAAGCAACAATATTGCATTCCTAGGGATTGTTGTGCATTATACAAATGAGTCTGGCGAACTCGGTTAGTTATCGGTATTTACTACAGTAACATAGTTGTAGAATTAATCGTCAAACAGAGGAGCTTTTGATCGACTTCAAAGAACTCTCAGGTTAACACTCTGGGGATGATATTGCAGAAGCTGTTTGGGATACACTTACGAAATATGGAATTCAGATAAAGGTATGTGGGTTGTGTGTAGCATCTAAGCTCAACACTAATACTATAGCTTGCTTAGATTCTTGCATTTATGCTTGATAACACCTCCCATAATGATATGTTCATGGATGGCATTGGAGTGCATGCACAGAAAGAGGGAATTATCTTTAATGCAGTTTGGGCTCGTTTACACTGCATGCCTCATACAGTTCATCTTGCCACAATCCAGGTAATTCTTATATGTAATAAACAAATGGTAACTGATTGTTCATGTGATTTAGCTTCTCGAAGCCATTGGTGCAATCACGAAGGCTGAAAGAAAAAAAGCGACTGCAAGCAGCGGAAATTATCATGAATCTGTATTAGAACCTATAAGTGCTGATGCCGACAACGAGGTGGCCACACATGTAGGTGATGACAAACAGAACCTGGAGCTAAAATCGACCAAGAAAGATCCTATTTCAACATACATCGACAAGGTAGTACTTAATTCCTTGATATTCATATCTTTTTTACTTACTTCAGGTCATTAGCTTCATAAAATCATCAGAGCAATTCGTTTGAGTCCTCAGAGAAAAGAAAGTTGGTTATCGCAGGTAGCTGCAAGGTTGAAACTTGAGAATGTGATGGACCAAAGGCCACTAATGCCCATCCTTGATGTCAAGACTTGGTGGTCCTCTACTCACCAAATGATGAGTAAGTTTATTTGCTTGGCTAAGTTGTACATAAAGGTGTTTAATGGTGATGAAATAGGCCGTGCGCTTGAGTTTAGGAAGGATCTCGATGATTTTGTGGGTTGGAATAGGGATATGTGTGAACTAGAACTTACAGATGTGGAGTGGGATTCCATTGAACAAATCACACACTGGCTCCATGTGTTTCGCGAGGCTACGATGGAGATGTCATCTATGAAAGAGCCCATGCTATCAATGTCGCTTACTGTGTTTTGTGGCCTTCAAGAGCACCTGTGCGATACACTTCGAACACTTCCTGATTCCACTCCGATACAAATAATGACAGGTCTTGTCAATGCTCATACTAAGCTCAGTGACTATTATTATCGATTTGATCAATCACCTTTCTATACTTGGGCAG
>JASFCZ010000137.1:0-15350 GCA_036937155.1 Cyathus pygmaeus
TCCCTGCGAGTTTTCCTGTATCGTTCTGGATATTCTATGGGCGGAGTACGTTAGCGTGACTGTAACAGTGAGAACGATAAAGTATCGAAAAGATAAGAAGAAAGGGAAGTAGAAAATAATGAAGGAAGGAGGAGGCGGCATTTGTTCCCATAAAGCGTAGAAGTAGGTATGCTTGAGGAGAAATAACTCCAAAGTCCTAGTATTGCTGGTGTTATCATAATTCATCTCCAAATAATAATGTCAACTGACAGCGGCGAACACGAGTTATTCGCTCGCAGAGAGTGTGGGTCGAAGTAGTGGCAGTAAACGACATGTAAGATGTCAAGACGCAAAATAAAGAAGTCGCCCACAATGTCATTATCACTGGGCTGTGGGATTGTGGTTCGAGCAAATGGAGAAGCGGATCTTGGAGAGTGCATCCTCAGAAAGTGTCGTGCATCAGAAACGATACATCGATTACGGGGTGGGAGGGGTAATAAAGGAACTACGCCCGTTAGACTTGCATCCCTACTCAGGACATAGATGAGCACTAGCAGTCTCGAAGAAGTAGGACGTAGAATGCATAACATGTACGAGGCGGGGGCAGAGGAGCGTAAGACCCACGGGAAGTAATGAAGTGCGACGTCCCCAGTAGGCAGCCCCAGCGAGGAAGCACCAGCAGAGCCGGCGAAGTTGGAGTGTAGAACGTACGACCCAGTGGCGATAACCTAGGGTGGTGACGTCCACGTCGATGCTCATGCCGCCCATGAGCATCTTATCCCAATATTTCAGCGTTGTAATTCCTCGTGCATGCTGCCACCACCGCATGGTATCTCCAACGATGAAATGACCCCGTCATAGGGCCATAAAGCACATTTCGCAGCAGTAAGATCTGCGATGAGCGGGTAGCGGTGGATAGGCAGGTTAAGGTCGTGCCGGAGTGGAACATAGAGGGCAGGATGCGCGGCATGAGCAGGAACGTCCTTAGCGTGATATACCAGTGCAAGAACCAACTCTTCGTCCCCATGCCTAACCACCCGCTCCCTGCGATCTTTCGTACCCAAACCCGTATTACAGCCTGTAGACCCGGCACGAGCGGGGGAATCTGCCAAGAATGGGTTCCGACTAGGGCACGAAGTGGGGAATGGAGCCAAGCCATATGGTTCGACTCTATGATCTCAACGATATCGTGCAGCCAGCTCCAGTACCCTGCTCCAATAGAACGAACTTTAGGGAAGGACGTCTTCCGTGTCTGTGTCGAGCTCCCGCAGCTCAAAAGACTGGGACCTTAATTTCTGCGCTCAACAAACTGCATGACGCGCCGCGTAGCCACCCTCCTAAGGTGCATGCATCCATTGACGAACATGTAGGAGGCGGGATTAATGAGCTGCCTTAGCTGGAAAGAAAGTCGATGATCCGAGCTGAGGGTGTGTGCATGGTAGATGATTGATCAAGTGCGCCATGTTGCCGACGAGCCGCGGGGAGGAAGTGACAACCAGCTGGTAGTGTGAAGGGGAGGTGGGGACTGGAAGATCGAAAATCGAAAATCGAGCGGGAGGAGCGGATGGTTGACCTTTACGATACCAGGAACATGAACGTCCCCGCTGCCAGCGATGATCCGGGAATCACAACGAAAGCTCGGGGCGAGCGTTCACCTGCAGCACCGCACGCCTACAAAGCTCCTCTGCTGCCCCTTCAGGAACATATATCGGCTTGTTGTGACGCTCGCGCTGCTCGATCCTAGGTTGGAAGGGAAGATCGAGCAGGAGCGGATGGTGGGCGTTCGCGCCACCTAACCTGGCTTGCCCATGAACGATCCGGGAACGACATCCTTCCAACCAGAAATCGCTAAACCCGCCTCGTGCCCATAGCATAGAGCTCCTTCTTCCCCGCCCCCTTCTTCTCGCAACGAAAAGTTCTGGCTAAGACACCATCTCATGCCCTTATACCGGGCTGCTACACCATCTGCTTTTTGCTGGTTTAAGCAAGTTAAGAGGGCGCGTGATGTAATTGACTAGGGCCGTCTAGGTCGTGGGCTTTCGGCGTAAAGCGTAGGAGGGCGTTAAGAAGCCGGGCTGGTAGATGAGCAAGTATACCTGATACTGCCGTTCCCGTTCTGAGCCCTACGTTCGAGTATATGCGAGTGAATGACTACTGCACGCCAGTAAGTAAACATGCATCACAGTGAGAAGAGAAAGATGGCGAACGCTGTACTGGCCCACCCTATCGATGTTGAACAACTTAAAGGACGATGAGGCCTTAGCTGTCTAACCCTAAGAAACGACTGCTGTAAACGAGGAAGTCAACATCCATCGCAACTCGAAGAGAAATATGACGTACGTTGAGCAAGCCCGGTCTATCGACATTAAGTTTATGGGCAATGACGCCTGCATTGTCCGTAGCAACCCGTCGCTCGACTGTATGCGGTAGAGTTAACCTGGATCGTTGTTCGAAGTGGAGGAGAGATAACGTACGATGGAAATGTAACATCCGCTTTACTCGCAATGGGCTTTTCACGGTGGGGATGATTCGACTCGCTGTTCACGGTGGACGATGGGACGTGCGGAGTGGGACGCTGGCTGTGACGACGGGAGCGGGAGTCATGGGCAGCTGGGCGGAGGGTGGAGGATGGGGATGGCTCCAGGTGGGGAACCATAACCTCCAGCGAAAGGGACTTGGAGTTCGAGTTGTATCCAGGACGAGGAGGGCGTGCGTCCTCCTAGAGTTGGGGTTACAGCGTTTGTTGGGTTAGAAGCCCTACGCAACCTCGTCGAGTCGTAACTTGGGTTTCCACTCTTAATCCCATGGGCCGCCTCCTCGAACGAAAACGACGAAATAAAAGAAGAAACCCACCTTTATATGCGCCTTGATCTCTGTCCTGAGTTTATGCAAGTGTTGTACGATGGAACTGTCAATCGTTCTTCCCAGATCCGCATGTTGATCAGCGATAATGCGCGTTTTCTCTCTTATAGCATAATACACGTCCTACCCCATCGTCAGCTCAATCCAACAACATCCACATGAAACAACGTACCTGCAAACCCCCCTCCCCAAGGAACTGATTCCCACTCCTAAACGGCACCTGCACGACCGCACTCAGCTTATTCATCTCCCTAGCCGTGTTATTCTGCACATCGGCCACGCCCTCAAAGTACGCAATAAGCTGCTTGACGATAGCTTTCCATGCGACGAAGCGCTCGATGAGGACGTCGGATGGTACGAGGTCGTGTTGCTCGATGTTCCGCTTGATGAGGCTTTGTGTGCGGGAAAGCGTGCTTCCTTGGCGGGAGGCGGCGCGCGAGAGGGTGTGTTGCGATGAGGCGTCGTGGTTGTGGTTCATTGCCATGAATTCAAAATATGGGGAATGGAAATGGGGGAAAACGGGTATTTGGGGAATGGAAAGGGTGGAGTCGAGGGCGGTGAAGGAACGCAAAACGGGGAGATTGACGTCACCCTCGAGGTAAGTAAAAGTGTTTGGTATCAAACCCGGAAATAAACAAGCGCGCGAAATAACAGTGCACAAACAAGCACGACGTGTCACTGCGACCCCTCGGAACCATTCCCCCGCTCGCAATTTTCTGCCCTCCCCCACCTCATCTAAGCTCATTCCCCTTCTCCGCCCTCATCGTCGTCAAAATGAACTCGGCAATGCAGAATATGATGCTCTCCCTCGGGGCCATGCAAGGTTCGTTCCCCTCCTTGTATGACGATGAGATGCTGACGAGGAATCCAACACGTAGTGGCTCGTAAAATACCGTTTGACGATCCTACGACGCTCCTCTACGTCCGTGTAGGATACGTCGCTGTTCAAGTCATTGTCCTCGGCGCGTACTACTACATCTCCTCCGTCGTATGTCCCTCCCCTGTGTCGTCTCGCCTCTGTTGACATGGTATGGGTGTAGATAAGGAAGAAGAACGACCAGACTGTGCTCAAATACGGTACGAACCCTTTCGCTATACTTATAGACGTTGATTATGATTCTGATACGTGTCGATTAAGTCGAGTCGTCGAATCCTATGGTATGAATGCTGCGGTTCGGAATGAAAGGAGGGCTGACGTGTGCGTTTTAGTCGCAGGAACCGGGGACACTGGTTACTACCACTGTGCGCGACTATGATCTGTCGGAGACTTCTAAGCTGGTGAGTCGTGTTTCTGCTTTTTGGGTCCGTTCTTGTTTCGCGCATATATTTCATTTTTCGTGCTTTTCTTCGCTCCTCCTTCCTTTTTCTTCGGTTGCCATCCCGGCTTTGCGCTCGTCTTTACTTCATTCACTGTCCCGCTTCTCCTTCCCGCTTCTCCATCCCTTCTCAGCTTCATCGTTCCTCCTTCAGTGTTCGAAGGAGGGTCTTCTTGAGGATTTGAGGGCGGGCACGTTCCCTCATTCCTGCTCTCTTCTACTTCCACGGGGGTTCACCTGCCCAGCGTATCCTCCTTCCGCATCTTCCTTCTACGTTCCACTTCTTCGTGTTGTCCCCGGTCTTCCCGTCGGTTTGGGATGGAATCGCACGGCACTCGCTTTCGGTACTTGTGAGTTTGGCGTTCGGATGCGGGAGGGCACACCTCCTTGTTCTCTTTCATCTTTCGTCTTTCTCTTCTTTTTCACCTTTTTGGTCTTTTTGGTCTTTATCGCCTTCTACATGCCCTCTTTTCGCTGTCCCTTCATTTCTTGCGCCATTCTTTGCTCTTTCCTCTCCTTCTCGTACAGCTTCTGCCTGGAGATTCTACAATTCACTTCATATTCATTTTGCAATGCGTGCCCTCAGACTCTGTGGCACAGATGCACGAAGACGCCTTTTTGCTACCCTGCTACCTCTCCAGTTGTGGTTGTATTCCCCCGTCCTTATTCTCGTAGCAGCTGCTGTTGCCTGGAGATTCTACTATTGTTTATTTCATTCTCGTTTTCCGCATGTTTGCCCTCTGCGTTTTGCTGCGATGGGGTTTTCTTGCTTCGAGGCTATGTCTCCGACTGCACAGCTCGTCTTTCCTCTTTTTCTCGCTTCTACAACGATACACGTCCTTATGCACAGCTAGTTTCGTTTCTTGCACCAAGTTCTGCTCTTTCCTGTCCTTAACTTCTCGTTGGGGCGTGCCATTACGTCGTTTGATTTCCACATGTCCGTTTCTTGAACCACACTCTATACTTTCCTATCCTTTTCTTCTCGTATCGGCTGCTGCTGGCTGAGGTTATGTTGCGATGCGGTTCACATTCGTTTTCAGCCTGCCTGGCCTCGGTCTTTGTGCGCAGATACACGGATCGGCTTTTATCGCTTCGTCCCCGCTTCTTATCGTTTTTACACCCGGTCTGGCAGTAGACGAGGGCTGTTGTGCTATGAAAGCCTTTGGTGGTCTTATGTTATGTTGTACGAGGTATCGAGGTATCACCTGGTGCGATACCTCAGGCAAGCGAGCATGAGCCCCACGTTGCCCAGCCCCACTCCCTTCTTTCGTCTGCATACGGGCTCCTTGCGCGGTGCCTTGTTCGTTCACTTCGAGCAGCCCTATATTCTTTAATTTCTCCGCCGTACAGTTCCGGGTGCAACCTGGCAGCACTTTCCATTGCGGGCTAGTGCTCGTCGCGACCGTGAACATCAGGTTGAGCAAGGGCAGTCGCTTATCCTGTTCGTCGTGCACCTTGGGGTCTTGGCACGGCCGTTCGAGGTGCCTCTTTCCTGTTCCTTCATTTTGCTTTTGTCGGTGGAGGCAGTTTGTCAATTCGTCCTCTGTTTCCACTCAAGGCCATCCGCCCGTCAGGCTCTGCTTATCCACATACCCGTTCTCGTTCAAACTTTCGTTTTCGCCTGTTTTCACCTTCAAGCGTGGTCGCACGCCCCTTTTTCCATTTTTACGGGGTATATGTGCCTAGTTCCCTTCCTCTTCTCGCTCCCTCTGCTCATAGCTTTGCTCGGGTTTGCGTTCGTCATCGGCCTTTTAACCCCCCATCTCTCTCCTTCATCCTCACGTCCTTTCCCTACCTTCCTTATATTCTTGCGAGCGGCGCTTCGTCAGATATCGTCCGCTCGTATTTCAGGTCATTTCTTCATCTCCGTGGTTGGTTGGAGTTTCTTTTCGGTGTGCGGCCCGTCTTTTTCCACGAGGCGGAAAGCTTGTTCGTGCACGCCATCGTCTATGCAGTTTGCTGTGGTTGCTTTCTCGTTTTTATCTGCTTTGTTCTCTGCCCTTTCTACCTTCTTCTTTTCACGAGACGCTTGGTTGGACGTATCTACAGGCACACATGCCCTTTCGCTGCTGGTTCTAACAGGAGATGCTTGCGTTACGTTACTGTTGTCTCCGCCTTTCGCGTTCACCCTTCCAGTTCTCGCTTTTGACGGAAACCCTGCCTTCACATTCAAACTTTTCTTTCGCGTCATTGTTCCTCATTCTCCTTGCCCTGCATCTTCTTCCCTCCTTTATTTCCTTGCCCGCATTCCTCTTCGTACCCTCGTTCTTACCTTACCCGTATCTTGCTACTCACCCTCTCCATTTCCTCATGCGTTACTTCATCTCCTTATCCAATCAATACTAACCGCCGCCCCCGCAGCTCCGCTCCGCATACATGGGGATCCTAATGATGTCTTTCATGCACATCTACATGAAATACACCCAGCCCCTCTTCATCCAAGGCCTCATGGGGCTCAAGAACCTGTACGACGCCAAGCCCGTGCACATCCACCTCCTGGGCAAGAAACCCGAGGGAGACCTCAAGAGGCCGTGGAAGGTCGCTGCTATGTTCGGTGGAGCTGCTACTGGGCCCCAGACGGATGCGGCTGCTATTGCGGAGGCGGAGAAGAGGGTTGGGGCGAAGAAGGAGGAGTGAGTGGTTGGGAGTGGATTTTAGGGGAAGGGGTTGGTGGCGAATGTGGGTGGGGGTGGGGGTGTTAATACTATGAGTAGATTGGGCTGTTCGTGTAGGGCGTTGACCTTGTCTGCAGTGGTTTGACTTCTATGACGATATTTATTTCTGGTTGCTTAATCTCAGTGTCGTCACATGACGGATCCTGTCTTGAACTGCTTACAGTACTTCTCGCGTTGATGAAACCTTACACTCTCTTCTTATCCTTTCTCTGTGATGTTTTGTGCACGTTGCGTAGAGTCGTAGACGGAATGTTGGGAATCGGGAAGGTTCTGACAGCAACCTCGCATATCAGTTCGCTAGCAGTAGAGACGAGACGCGATGGCTGCACATCCCAACACCTATGTACAGCGGATAGTTTATTCAAGGCGTGCTTAGTCTTTCATGAGTGCAACCAAGCTTTCACATCGTCATGTATTTGTACGAGTAAGTATGTTAAAATTGAACAGGAACTACAACTAGCCTGTAGCCACTACCAGTCTGGGGGCTGGTAGCTATAGTGTATCTACGACCATTCGTTAGATCGTCTGGTAGATGACTGGCTTACAGATGAACTCACTCCTAGGCAAAAAATAAACAGACGTCGTATGTGTACCCCTTCCTTTCCCTTATCCAATGCCATATTACCCAAAGTATAAAGGAATATCCCGCAATGCTTGAGGTCCTTACTACCGTTTGGATCCATAAACTCTCTTCCATTATGTTCCTCGTACCAGAAATTCGCATCCTTTGGTGTGGCCTCGCTTGCATAATAGAGTAGGTGCTCACGTAAGTTGTCATACATAAGAGCTAAAGGTGACGTTAGTCAGTAAAACACCGGCTGAAAAAGCTATCGCGTTCTTACGAGTCGCGAAGGCGGGGAATGCTTTTGAATCGCGCCTACATAATCAAATTCGCCTCATTAGATACTCATACTGGAAGGAATGGTTGTTTCATACTTGAATATGTTACTATCGAGCCACTCTTCGACGTCTTTAGTAGATGTGGGATATGTGGAGAACTCGAGTAGATGCTGGTATGGAACGACACGTCCGGTGGACTTTTTCAAATCCGGAGGAGCCGTTTTTGAACCAGCGTATTCAAACTCGAACATCTGTTGCCACTGTTCTTTTGCGTACGAGAACAAAAATTCCTTCAATGTCGCAGCGTCTAATAATGGATGTTCGGCTCCTGGAACCTACACGAGGTTGGTCGTCACCTTCGAAATCGTGAATAATCAAGAAGAAAGAGTTACCTTTAGGTGAACACGTAAGTTGTTGCAGAGTTGTCTGAAAAGTTCTGTTGATACTTCTTTAGCAGGGTCTTCTTCCTCATAAAATACCTGTTATGATTTCACTGATATAATCGCGGATTGTCAATTAAAATAGAAATCATAACTAACCGTCATCAGGTATATATATGTCACCGATATAGTGACATTGCGTGACGTTGTCTTATGACCGTACCAAGACATAATAATGCCGGACTGTCGAATGGGGGGGTTGGTAGGGTCGGGGTCACTGTAGGTGTGGTCAATATGCAACGCCGACCAGGAACCAGTAGAGGCATTCTTGAGAATGGATTCGAATTCGGCGACAGTATCGTCTATAGCCCTGGCTTTTGCATGGAGCCCACGTAAATAGACAACTTTCCGGAAACTAATCGACAGCTTACCTCTCTTAGCGCTATCTAAAGCGATATTAATTCCACTACACCAGACATTATTAGAGACACGCTGCAATTCCATAGCCGGAAAGGACATACCCGAATATTTGCACTTCGATGTAATTCCTGAGGTTAGCAGTATCTAAGTCCTGGATATAACACAAATTGGAGTTATTTGTAAGAAGTGCACCAGATGTTCCTTTAGAACGTAACGATGTGGGAGGGTTGTCATGGTACCCGTAGTTGAATTCAGATCTGAACATGCCCTCAGTATATGTGTCCAATGTTTCCTTGAGTTTTTGGTGACCAATTGGGATGGTTTTAACCTATTTGTAAAAATCATATAAATACTCTTAGGCATGTAGATGATAGAAGAACAAACTCCTGCGACAGCAGCAGCTGATGCGTAAGCCTCGGCCTGGATCGAGTCACGGGTTTGCTTGCTCTCCGATTTTATGGTGTAGTACACCTTGACATCGGTATCAGAACTTCATCATTATCATATGTGATAAAGGTTACTTACACCGACAAAGTATATCATACATAGATTTGCACAAGTCCCATCCTCTATAAGCGATCCATTCACATATACTAGTACTGAGTCGCATTGGTAGGATTCTTTATCCTCCTTCTGGGCATCGTAAGACCTTGTATACTGCCTCGTCATCCATTGTCTCTGCGTGTCTTTCTCCACGAAGGAGGTTGTGATACCTATAAGGTCAGATTTGGCTGATTCTATACGTTTAACATCAGCTTGGAACACAAATATACCTATACGAAGTAATACTAACCAGCCATCCAACCAGGAAGCTGAATCGACCTTAGAGTGCCATGTGAGTAATCACGAACCAGCTGAAGTGATTGCGACGTACTTAAAAACAGCAGCGCTTAAATAATCTGAGATCTGGTTTCCCAGAGGTGGAACGACGCTGCAAAAATTATGTAAGGTCATGTTGGTGCCCAATGATTGCGGTGGCTTGATGTCAGCGGTAGACTCATGGAAATCATATCTGTAGGCCTTTTGGAAACCGGCGCAGGCTAATTTCTTCAGCAAGTCCTCGATAGAAGTCGATTCCGGAACATTGATACGATACTCCTAGAAATAATGTGTTCTTTAAGTAAACGATTACAGGTATACATCTTGTATCGTGTCTCATACCTTACTGAGTAAATTACGGGCATTTACACGGAGCTCTTTCTGTAAATCTCCTTCGACTTGATCGAAAGACTTCTTTGTGTCTTTCTTTCCAGGCATGATGAGAGAGGTAACGAAGGCGGGGAACGAACAGGATCTATAGTCGCAAAGGGGCTCTTTAATGCTGGGGAGCCTGCGATTAATGATATTGAAATTTGATTGAAATATTCTATATTTAGCGTTACTTATCCTGATATTAAATCTGACAGCTTGCATAATCTGTTCACGGAAGATTCAGGGGTATAGGACAGTACAGTACGGACGGAATTCCACAAGAAGTCTTCAATCCCACTTCACAAGGCATGACCCCGCGGTGGTAAGATGGTCATAAAATTGGATTCGGAGATGTACAATCATTGCCGCATCGGCGACTGAACGATAGAACCTTCGGTGCTAAAGTGTCTCCGATTTTAAATTTAGTGGAAGAGCTTCTTCGGCAGTGCAGAACTTGTCATACACATTCGACACTAGCTGACAAGGAATAGTGACATGTGACATGTGACAGAAGGGTGTATGTGAATCTCGGTGAAATAGCTGACTAGTACTTATCCACTGTCTTTCGTTTCACGGTTGCTATTTGTATGTAAAGATATCCCGCACCCAGTCTCCTCCCCATCCCTTATGGGACGTCTCCATACTATACTGTATGCAATGTTTATCCTAGTAGATAGTGCTGCGGATAAGATTATCAGTATTACTAATGATTTCACACATCCGTTTTGGGCGATTGGAATTTGAACCTTATTGAAGTGAGACGTCCCATAAGGTCTGGCACAAAACATATACAAATACAAGGGTCGAGTTGTTCGCCATCAAGCCGCCAACTTCTGAGCACGAAATATCTGTTCCAAATGAGGATGGATTGTGTTCGCGGTTGCGTCGACTTCATCTACTCAATGCTACGAGGACCTCCACACTGAAAGATAGTGTGTCTTGTTGCTCCATAAAACCACTAAGACTTAGTATCGCCATCCCCTCATGATTATATATGAAAGCCATACAATTGAAGATACAGAGACTTGAATGATTTGGCAGCTCCTGAGTTCTTGACTTCATGACTCCATGAGTCTGGATTGGATTCACTTCTCCGGTTTAAGTTCACTACAAGATAAGGTCAAGGCCCAAGGGTTAAAGCAAAAGGTTTGATACTAAATGTAAATCCCAAGTAGTGACAGGGATGCTTCTGAATGAAAGGGAAAGGAATTGTAATTTGTGTTTGCAACTTAGGACACAGCTATATTTAAGAACTTTTGGGCAACTTCTGGGCAAGTAAATAATATTGTGATATTGCTTGAACATATCATGAGCTAGGTCTACCACAAGCTATTCGAAATTATGAGTACCAAATCCTAGTGGGGATCCCAAAGCCTGGCAGAACAACTTACAAGTGGTGAAGTGAAGCCTTGGAAAGTTTTTGTCAGTTAGCACCATTCCATTCAACTTCAAGCTTCAATTGCTAGCTTGTTATAAAGAAGGCTTCAACTTACTGTGATTACAACCATCAGTCTCTCAGCTGATAATAAAGCTGTGATGCTGCCGGGTAGACAGAAATCGGAAGAGCAACGATGACATGACATCCTCCCTTGTCCTCCAGGCTCCTCACATTCCAACAACTTTGGAATGGCATCGCGGTCGCGTTCGACCCATCCGCTGAATACGCACTTAGTTTTAACTTGAATCTGGTACGCAATAGGGACAAGGAACAGTTACATGGATGTGGAACGCGTCCATGATTCGCGCAGTAAATATGGGTGTTAGCATTTCACGCTCCGAATGATGTCGGAAGGTACGGCCATCATGTGGCTATGTTGCTTGTATATGTTTTGTGCCAGACCTTATGGGACGTCTCACTTCAATAAGGTTCAAATTCCAATCGCCCAAAACGGATGTGTGAAATCATTAGTAATACTGATAATCTTATCGCAGCACTATCTACTAGGATAAACATTGCGTACAGCATAGCATGGAGACGTCCCATAAGGGATGGGAAGGAGACTGTCCCGCACCAGTGCTTCGAGTACCGCATGTTTGCCGCATGTGCTCATCATTTCAACGTCCAACGTCCAACCGATCAAGCGTTCAGGAACCGTCACATAACCGACATGTGGGGTTCTCAGAACATTCGCAACGTCAGACCATTTAGTTCAGTACGGTTCCTGAGGCCTGAGGACTCAACTCGTTGGGTTCTGAGAACATTCACCTTGTCAAACCAATTTAGTGCAACGTTCGAGCAATTCAACGAAATTCGACGATGTTACAGATCAAGCAAGTCCACACACAATTCGTGGTCGCTAGATCTACAACCCACTATATCAGCTGTTCATTCTCTCTGTCAGTCCTCATCGTCTTGCAAGGCCTCCACTAATCTAAGCTCTCATGCCTTTACACTTGCCTGGCTCACTACAGCGAGCAAAGACGTACGATGAGGTCTTCGAGAAACTAGTGGAACAGCTTTGTAAACAAGGCAATAAATCGCTAGCAGAAGTACGTTTCGGCAACTTATCGCTTCCCTTATGTCGAGCCTACTAATATGGATGGTAGCCTGTTGACCTTGGAGGGTCAACGACGCTCGATACCTTGGAAGAAATTTACCGCCGTGCCGCATTCCAGCATTTCACGGACAGCTATGGATATAATTACTCGGGGAAATCGTCTTCGCCCCCTGACCTCGCTCCTAAAGCTGAGGTCGTAATCGCTTTCAATCAGTTTTATCAGCTGAAAGATTCGCAAAGGTCTATAGACACGACTCGTGATAGCTCTTATAACCAGCAATTCATGATGAGGAAAGACGAAAAAGAAAAAAGTAGGATTCCGCGTCCTATTATTTTGCTTCACTCGAACAACCACGTTCTAGCATCCACGGAGATTAAGAAGTCCCTTCAAAACCATATTTCTTCCCTTCCATCATGGGCTATAGGTGAGATTCACTTATTAGTGCTTCAGGTAATATATTTCTAATGTATTACCTTAGCCGCCGCGGAAAAGAAACTACTGGAAGAAGTTGAATCAACAGCATTTAATCGCAGTCGCGTTACGAATGAATGTACACCCTCGGTGTTTGTTGACACTTACGAGACCAAAGAAAATAAATATGACAACTCAATCCGCGCAAATTTTTCCTTCGTGCGTGTCCTAGGATCACTCACGGATGGAGATGTGACCGCTGAATGTGTAGCTTTCTATTGCTTTGGAGTACGTCCCTCAACGATTCACGTGCGAGATAAATTCTGACAATACACTAGGTTTACTACTACACTCTTTCGATCGCGACAATTTCAAAGGAGTCGTTATGGAACTCCGTTTGCAATGGCGCGAATGAGCTTCTACAGAAGGTAGGTGTTTCATTCTTAATGTGAGCTGCTGTTGTACTAGCCGGCATGCTACAGCGCATTGAGCTATCGAAACCTCCCTCACGAGCTCAGCTGGAGACCATATTGAGTACGTATCACTCCCGGTTATTCATGCAGGACTTTGGACAGGAATTCAACATGGAGCCGAGTGATTCGAACAAATTTCTTGGCCGTCCGACACATCTTTTTATATTCGAGGACGACAATCTCGCTGCACTAGAAAAGGAGGTTGACGGGTTCATCTTCAGGTATATGCATATCCTCTAGTCCTTACAACTCAATAACATATTAGTAGTCAACTTCATTTACCTGCATGGGTCACCGGTATGGACAGAATGTTCCCCTGTTCCTCACTCGTTAACAATAGCATTAGCGCATGATGATGTACTCCAAGAACTCAGGACGTGCATCAATGACACTACTTACAATCATGGAGACTGGACGTCCATAAAGTTCGACCGTACATACTTCCCACAGAAGCCGGAAGATCCCAGTGTGGCGATTAAAGCGAACTTTATACACTGTAATATGACATCTCGCAGACGTCCCGATATCACTTTCCGTTGTGTGTATTTTGCTGGGTTTTTTTACGAAATCGTTGGCGCGAAAGATACCGTTTATGGCGATCTTATTAAGGGCATATATACGGCAGCGAGGAACCTTGTTAAGGAGGTAAGACCGTTTGCTTCAATATTACATTATACTAAGGGTTGCATAGATCGCGCTTCCGGTGCCAGAGACTCCTACCAAAGATGATCTCGATGCCTTCCTCTTCCCAGCTCGCGAAATCTTGTTTGAGAAGCAGTTTGGATTTCGACTAAATGGACGTAATACAGAGCTTCCGGATGCCGTCGGGGACATAATCTACACTGGAAATGGTGCATTTGAAATTGAACCGACGATCGACAGCATAGATTCCTTGGTTGATATGCATGTCATGAAGTAACTTACTTCATCACCTCTAGCGTCCTTTACCTGACTAATTTTAGATCTTTCGGATTTCCCCCATGGACTGAAGAGAACGATTTGCGAAAGTCTGTGCGCGATGACTTGCTGCGGAAGGTTAAAAATACACTCACGCAGGACGAGCTGTCACGCAATCGATGGAACGTGGGAAACCTTGACCTGACATATTCATATGTCGGTGATGACAAGCCTGTCCTCGCGGGCAAGGTGTTATTTGTATACTGCAATGGAGTAATGACTGAGGTTAGTCAGAATTTGACTCTCAAGCGTACTTTTGTATACTTCACTGGGGCGAGTGATTCCTATTTCTTTGACGGATGCGAGAACTGACTAATTTCAGGTTTACTATGATCAAGAAGAGCCTGAATGGTAATTTAATAGCCTGATGTCTATATAACGATTGTAGACGTATTGCAACTTATATGCTCTAAATTACGGTCTGGACATCTTGCTCGAATCGGATAGGATATAACTTCTTGTAAAGAACGTCAGAAAATGTTCTTATCTCTTCTCGTTCCCCGAAGTTGTGAGATTGACTGTACTCTCCCGAATATACAATCCGATTGCATTGGAAAGATATGATTTACCGATGTAAACTTCTTTAAGTACTTATTATATAGGAACATCATTCTATTGAGTTACACGAACTACGAACTAGACCAGAGGTTGTCCAAGCAACGGGATGATTATAATAGATGGGATGGGAAGCATGAAGTGCTGTAGATACAGAATGAAGGATATCTAGGGAAGGTCATAGTACCCCGATCCCTTGCGGGCCAGAGGTACAAGAACGAGGACATCGGGAAAGGAAGGTGAAGAGTGGAGGGTGCGCATGGGCATTGGGGACTAGCGCGATAGAGTGATCAGAGTACATAGGGGAGACAGAGAGGAGAACCGGGAAAGAAGCGGAAAGGACGACGGGACAAGACACTGATAGCACAAACCTACCATGCTCTGCCTCGCAGCTGTCACCAGGCACGCATCCTTTCTGTCATTTTTACGACCCATCAACTACATCCATTCGAGAACAATGACAATCTTACAAACGAGTAAACAAGGAGCAGGAGCATGAAGAAAAATAAAAAGTAGCGTACATGTTTCGAGATCAGCCGCCGCTACCTCCTAGCACTGCATGCTGGTAAGGTCGAGATGTGGTATGGTAACCACATTCTGCGTACTTAGGAGCGGTGTTTAGTATGGTGGTCCTTGAAAGCTTGAAACCGTACAAGTCCAGGTTCATGCTCTTCGTAGCAGTGTTGTACAGTTGCATGGATTTCCACGTGGAACCACGAAATCCAGGGGTTGTGGACTAGTGCCATCAATCGTGGACGTGGAAATACCGCATTTGGCTAAGGACGTGGATGG
>JASFCZ010000138.1:0-15346 GCA_036937155.1 Cyathus pygmaeus
TACTAGTAGTCTGTCGCATCTTAGTCACGACCCTGCGTCCCTCCTCCGCCCCGCCTCCATGGTCTCGGCGCTGAACAGCGCACTTCTCCGAACGGGCATTCTCCTCCTGCGCCTCCGCTTACTCAAAGAAAGTCGTAAAAAAAGAAAAAGGCCACAAAATGGGACCGCAAATCCGAGTCCAAAGTGACCTCCTCCTCAGACTCAGAGGACTTTGAAGTTTGAAGATGTCTCCAGTCAAACACAAAAAAGTCAAATTCTAATCCACGAATTCCTTCGTTGTAAGGAGCCTGCAGCGCTTTCCTGAGCCTGCCGACCAAGCTGAATAGCGCGCTGGAGTGGTTCAGGAAGGACTGTGGTGTGATTGTAATGCACATGTCCAGGTGGGTGAGGGAATGTTGCTTGTTACGCCGTTTGAGGATAAGGTGAGGTGATTTGCGCTGGTTGAGGGGTTTGCCGATTTGGGGCAGTAGAATATGAAGGCGGTTGAGAAGGCTATTTGGGACGCTGCTACTCCTGGGGTTTCCCCGCAAAGAATGGACGCGAGGACTATCAAGGTTCTAGTATTTCCGGGTGCGTCCTGCTCAAGTCCTGCTCCCTTTCCCTTTTCACTTCTGTCAACCACTAACACAACCCACACAGACCAACAGCCCAAGGCTCAAGCCCGCCACAAGCTCTACGCCTTCCAAATCCGAAGACATCCGGCAGCAGGTCCGCAAGGTGCTCCAAACGAGCCTGAAGAAGGGAGGCTGGGCAAAGATAAGAGGAAGCGAGTTTGTTTTTGCGTTAAAGAGGTCTGGAATATAAGGGACAGGTTGAGGGAGTACAGGCAGACGATACTCGAATCATCGCGTCTCGCCCTATTGGTCTGGCTAGGTGGGCTCTAGGACAGCGGGTTCTGCCGTCGACGAATGTCTGGGATTATGCCCTCTTTGGTGGTCTTGTTCCGCTGGAAAGCAGCCAAGGATCGTCTACCCATGATATTCATGCAAGGAAATCAATGCCCCGCTGTCCTCGTTGGCTGAAGTCGTCCCTCCACTACTGGCCGCTCCACTTGGATCTACTTGTTCATGGCGACTTGCTCATGCTAGTCAAACCTGTTGTGTTACATGCTGTTTCATGATCGTCTCTCGTCGGGGTCATGACAGAATACTTGGTGTAGGGTCTATGCAATACGTGCTGGAGGTTGGCTGGAGGTGTCTTACCTCTAAATCTTACTACTGAAGTGTGGAATACTACTTCGGAACAGTGGTTCTTCGGCGGTGCCTATCGTCTCAAACTTGAGGTCGAATCAGGTTCGGAACCGACTTGAATTCAAGGTTTTTGAAGCTTTCTTGACTGGAGATCGTAGACTTGTCGCAGATTAAAGGCTACGTAACTACTTACTGTAGCTATATATCCATAACTCTGGGCTAGAGCAGCTGTTTCCGACTCGTTCAGCGCTGAGGAATGTCCGCTTATGCCATGATGTTGTAACATATATCAACTGTACTTATTTCGCTGGGAGGTGCCATGTTTTTCGCTAGCGTCTTCATAGAGATTAATTAACCTATACTAGCTGGGAGGTAGTGGGCGCGAGCAGTATGTTACTGGTCTTTTGATCTCTGGACATATATGATATACAAGTGATGGGGTATTTGAAGATGCCATATATTCTTGCTGTATCTATCAGCTTATTTGTCAACGCGGACTGTTGGATAGTAGAGATGTAGGCTATATCATGAAAATGCAGCGCACCCAGCACATCCAACCCAACCGGAATATATACTCATACGCGCAGTAGCTCGGATGTCTGTATGACAACAATCTTAGAGGACGATGTATCTATGGTTGAAAAATATTTCACCATTGTATTGTTTTTGAGAATATACATAGAATCAGTTCAAAAAGCCATCCTCGAAATGCACTCATCTTCATACTGACTTGGGCTTATTTACAGCAAGGACATTGTTGTTTGGATCGTACTATTTCGCAGGTAGTACAATATATAGCCCTAACTATTGTCAAGATTAATCTAGCTATCCGATTCTTCGTCCTCTCGTACAGACGCCATAGCAGCGCTACTAGCTTTGAGTTTCTTCTTGGACTTGGTGGATCCTCCCCCACCGTGACGACTGCGCTTACTACCGGTGCTACAAGACCCTGCACTTGATTTACTCCACATCACATCTTCAAGTCCTGTAAATTGGTGAACAAACTTGTCCGTGCCTTGAGGCCACCTAGAATCCGCCAGTGCTTCCTGAAAGTGTCCCATGAGGCAATTGTGGTTATAAAGATCGAGGCCTTCCCAGTTCACTGCAGGTTTAGGCTTTGTACTATATTTAACTTCAGGAGTGTCCATGACAGCCTTGACCCACTCAGATATCCCTCCAAAAGCCTTATTCAACCAGATGGTAAGAGGCTCGTTGCCTTCAAATTCGAAATCCTTGATGAAATAGTTATAATTGGTGAGAAGCGCTAGTTTCTTCAATCCTCCCTCGGATCCGTTGCTTCCATTGTCGTGTTCCTCGAAAACTGAGCGAATGAACCATCCTAATTTATGGGTTCGGTTGTGATTGAGGAATGAAAGTCCATGGAATAAGATTAGCCATAGGAAGGACTCTAAATCATCCTGCAAATCATGTCGCTTGCCCGGCGCTTGCAGAATTAGGGTTGACATGAAATACCACGTCCCGGTCCTAGCGTGCGTTCGAGGGGGTTGGTCCATATGTTCTTTCCTTCTTGATAAATCCCAGTCGTTTAGAACGCCTCGTCCCCACCTATCGAGCATAACGTTGTTTCCACTGATGTCCCGATGCAATATTTTTGAAGTCTCCCAAGCCATTTTGTGATGTCTCTGTCAGCGCTGCATACATAGAAAATTAACGGATCGACTCTCACCTATGAATGCGTCACAAGTAGCCTGAAGCAGTTGTTTAGAATGCGTGAAGTGCTTCAGCGGTCGTCCGATAAAGTTGACAAGGAACCGGTGGTGGGAGCGATGAGTCAGTCTGCAGTTACCTGCGAGATTCCAATCCTTTTTAGCGTACGTGTCGGCACGAGTCTCCTGGGTTCCGAGATCGCCACCACATTCCACCGAAGGAACATGGGGGACTTCATCTGCATTTAGTTTCTTTAATATATCAGTCTCTATCTCCATTCCGGGAAGACAAGAACGCCATGCATCCTTCAAATAAATCAATTTCTTGCTTTTCTCGTCATATGCTGGCCATGCCCGAGTGGCGCGGCCAACTAAAGACGCAGCACTCTTCGAAAATCCTCGACTGATAACACTAAGAACAATGTCGTTACCCTTCTTGTCTTTACCGTTCGGCACATCCATTACGACCGCTGGCCGGTTGGCAGACGGCATACGTTTATCTGTGAAGTCTAAGACTTTCGTTTGTTCGTCTTCAGTTAGAGATTCCCAAACTGCTTTTTCGGTATCTTCAGTCCACACCCGGTCCCAGTCGCCATCGGTAAGAGCATCGTCCGCAGTGATTGTGTTAGAGGCAGGGTTCGCAGGGGTTTCCGATTTAACGTCCTGCTTGGAGTCAAGTTCTTTCTTCTTTGCTAATAGCATCGAGCGGACCGTACTTTTGACCTCAGTCATAGCGACACGTTTGTGAAACGTGTACAGTTTGTCCTGAAAGGTTTGAGCTTGCAATTCCGTAGCTTTCTTGACTGTATCATCGAACCCCTTCTGTACGCGGTTGAGATGTGCGAAATACCATAGGAATTTAATGAGGGGTGTCGCATCAACGGCATAACTGAAGGAGTCGGACACCACCACGCCAGAACGATCGAAATAGAGGAAACGGGCCTTTGTCTCAGCTACGAAGATAATAAAGGTATGTGTGCGGTGTTGATGACTGAGCCATTCGGCTGCGTACATGGCTAGCTGGGCTTGCGAATCCTCGGTGCCTCCTGTAATGAAATCTTTGCCCACTCCGAAGGGATCGCCGTTGTCTTTCCTCTTGAACTCTATGCCCCACTCAGCCATGTCGAGTTGGTTGGCGCGTGCCTTGGTAGCGGTTCCTTTAGGATAAGCTGTAATGTCAATACGCCAGGTTTGGTCGCCAGTGACATCTGGCTTATTGGATGTATTAATCAGCTCATGCCCTGGAAACAACTCGTGAGGACTATTTTTTACGAGTGACATCTAAGTATAGATGTCAGTCAGAGCATGTATCGGAGGGGATCATTAAAACAAACACACCATCGCCTCGTATCGCTTAGTTTCAGCAGTAAAGGTGGGAACAATTTCGAACATCGACTTATCGAAGAGTGGTAAGTTCTTTTTGACTTCGTCGTTTACTGGCAAAAAGTCCTTTAAGAATGTATCGACAGGCATCGGCCCGACCCATAGGCCTCTCATCTCGTTGGCCATATCAAGGCGAACTGTCGAAACGTAACGCCGGAGGTCGAGAGTAGGGAAGTTGACTTGGTTACCGGAGAGACTGGAAAGAACCGGAGATGATACTTTGAGGGGAGAATCTGCCTGAGCTTCAGCGGCAGGATTGGTAGGTGCTGCAGCGGTGGCAGGGGAATTCTCTTTAGTAGGTTTAGACATTGCGAGATAAGAAGAATGCGGTGTAGAAATCTAGAGTAGACTGACCTTACAGCTTGAAGAGGGGCAGTATATATATGTTTTCAAGCAGGTCAAAGTCGCCAAACCACGGAGAATGGTGTATCGTATCAATGGCGAAGAACAATGTACGAAGCAGTTTAAAGCCAGTTGGATTTGCTACGTTAGGCTAACCTCCACTTGTGCGGTTAAAACCAAGAAAGTGTGGATGGGAGGTTGAGAAATAACAATGATCAACGTTAAACAGTAAAGGCGAGCTGGCAGGGTCTGATTGTTTTCTTTCAGAAATCCTCTATGATCAGCTTCCTTTCCGAGTACTGTCACAATCGACAAACAATACGTACGAGGAGAACAGTGGACGATGAGTACTAGGAATCAGAACTTTCCCCTTCAAGTACTGATATTCCAGGATAGCTATCCGATCCCTTCAAGTGGTGCTCTTTAACCACTTAGTCCGTGGATCTGATTGCTTGACTTGAAGTTGAGGAAGGCAACACCGATTAGAACTTGAACCAAACTAACAGAAAAGGCTCGTCAATTTCAGTACGATGTCACCAACCCCTAGAAAGCAAGAGATTCGTGCGCACAGATGAGTTGAAGTTCACAATGAGCGTAGAAGTTTGAAGAATCATTTCAAATTGGGAACAATGAACATAAAGCATGTGGTGGTTTAAGTTACGCGACAACACGCGTTCGTCACAACTTGGTCACGACCCCGTGAATATGTCGCGTCACATGCACAAAGTGACAGGGTCCGGACCGCCGCCACGGACAATTCAATTTCCAGGACGATTCTTGGTTGATTCTTGGATGATTCAAAACTCGGGGGAATAGTTACACAACTTAGTTACAGTTGTAGGAATTTGATTTGGGGCAGGCTAATCCAAGGAGATTGCCTTGCAAGCAAGGTGATGCATTCCACACACAGTAAGTAACTCTCTCCATGATGTTCCGAGCATTGAGCAAGTTCCGAGGCTTCAAGATCGAGCACAGTTCAACTTAAACATCGGCGGGGGGAGTATCAGTATCACATTTAACAACCCCCCTTGAATTCAAGGCAAAGAGTGAAGGGTGTGACGACACGATAGTAAGACATTTTAACATCCACATCGTCCATCCAGGCTCGCACAGTTCAAGGCCGCTTGAAGGTAGTAAGGAAGGTAAATTCGCAGGTAACTTCACTTCCCAACCGAGATCTTCTGGAGGTCCGCGAGGACCATATCGACGTTTGCGACGTATTAGCGGTCGCATAGTTTTTGGAACTGAGGTTAGTTATTACAGCTGAGCAAGAAATGGGGTTCGAATATATACGGCGTCCGACTGCTATTCAGAGGGAAACAATTCTCTCCATTTCCGAAGGACTGCTGAGCGGCTTCAAAGGTCGGACTTGAACATCAGTGGGGGGAGTATCACAATTAACAACCCTGATGGTATATACATTACACTTTCTCTAGCTATAGCTCTAAGCTCTACGTAGTCCAGTCCTCCTGAATCCTCTTGAATCCAAAGCAAAGATGTTAACGCCCACACAGTGGTCCATCACAGGCACGGTCCAAGGCCGGAGTAGGTAAGGAGCAACTTGAAGGTAAATTCACTTCCCAACCGAGATCTTCTGGAGGTCAGCGAGAACCTTATCGACGTCTGCGACGTAGCGGTCGCATAGTTTTTGGAACTGGGGGTGGGAGGTGTTAGTTAGTGTAACTGAGTAAGGATATGGGTGAATGAAAGATGGAATGTGAGAAATGAGAAATGGGAAATGATAGTATGTGCGGGAGGCATTGGGAGGGATGCCCGTATAAGATACGATAACCAGAGACTGGTTCGCGGGTGCCCAGCCGTGCAACGCGCATATAATCTGGCAGTGTCCCGGACCCCAGAAGAACGCAGAATGACCAGGGTACGGTACGTTATGAAAAGCTGCTCGACAGGGAAAGTGTACAATGTACCCTGCGTAATACATAGTTCACTTCGTGCCTTCAGGCCTTAAGCACATAACGACGAAAGACAGTATCAAGGTCGTTCCCCGTATTTCCTTAGAAGAAAGAACGTGTCCAGGGACTGACAGCCCATATCCACCTCGATGAGAGATGCATATAGCACACGCACTGGGGGGGGGGGTACGAGCGGAGCAGAAAGGAAGATAGGAACAGCAGGCACGATATCGCACATCGCGGTAGATAAGATAAACCCAAACGGTTCGCGACAATCGACTGAGCTGGCTCCACTAGCCCAGGTTTAGGCCAGGTTCGGGTGTTTGTTCCTCGAAAGAAGATATAGATATCGAAGAACGAGAATAAATGTCTCCTGGAGCAACTACGCAAGTGAAAATAACCAGAGAGTGGTTCTTGGGTGCGCGAGCTGTGCAACACGCATATAATCTGAGAGTATCCCGGCTCGAGAAGACCGTATAATGACCAGGGTACGGTATGAGAATCTGCTTCGTACATCGACAGTTAACACGTATACGAAAGTGTACAGTGCCGCCTAATGAAGTCTCGCCGAGGGCACTGTCGGCCTTCAGGACATTAAGCACATAGCGATGAAAGACAGTTTTAAAGTCCTTCCCCGCTTTTGCTTAGAAGGAAGAGCGTGTCCAAGGACTGACAGCCCATATCCACCTGGATGAGAGATGCATCAAGCACACGCACTGGGGGGTACGTTGCCGGAGAAGAAAAGAAGATAGGAACAGCAGGCACGACATCGCAGTAGAAAGATGAACCCAAACGGTCGCGACAAGACTGAGTGTTCTCCACTGAGGTGTCGGTTCCTCGAACGAAGATATGGATGTCGAAGAACGAGCATAAATGTCTTCGGGATCAAAAAGCAAGTGATGATAACCAGAGAGGGTGCGCAAGCTGTGCAACACGCATATAGTCTGTGAGTATCCCGACACGAGAAGAGCATAGAATGTCCATAGTACGGCTGCTTCGTACATCGACAGTCACCACGGTGAAAGTGTACAGTGCCTAAGCATAGCGACAAAAGACAATTTCGAGGCACGACAGAGCATATAGCGACGAAGAGAAGGGCAGTTTTAAAACCCTTCCCGCATTTCCCTGGAAGGAGGAACTTGTCCAGGAACGAACAGCCCATATTCACTCGATGAGAGATGCTGCTAGCACACGCAGCGACGTTCCATCCTTCCTAGGGGGTACGAGCGGGAGAAGAAAGGAACACCTGGGTGCTAACGTGGCAGCGGTCAGTCACATCAGCAGTCGACGTAGTGCCCTCTGAGGATTATCAGCCTATTCCTCCTCCCCGAAAGAAAAAATGAACCCAAAAGGTAGCGTTCAGTGACCAAACGTGCATTCGACTGAACGAGCTGTACTATCTGTTCCTCGGCTTTCTTGAAAGAAGAAACCTAAGAAAGCGCATAAACGTCTCCAGAACCAACCAAGTGGGTATGGGAAGTGAATCAAGTACTGCTCTGACATTTAGCTGAGCGAGCATCGCGAAGCGGTAAGAGGCTCCGTAAACGAGTCATTCTTCCAAGGGAAGACTCCTCCCAGGCTGAGAAGTATTCGACGAATCTTGAGAAATAAAAGGTATCGTTCGAGGTCTAGCCACCTCGACTACTTGAGCAGTTGTCCGACGCGACTCCGTATCCACTGAAGAGTAGAACACGCAAATGAGGCCCTCCGCCAGGAAAGACGCGTCGAGTCTTCAATATGTCGTCTGCATTCCTACTCCTGTAGTATCCCCAGAACCACATTCCTCTCCCTCACAAAACCAAAAACGAAAACCACAGAAAACGCGAAGAAACGAACGCACCTCGTCAACTTCGAAGCTCTTCTTCGCCCAGCCACCCTTCTTGAGGCTCGCCTGGAGGATCTTGCGGACTTGTTGTCTGATGTCTTCGGACTTGCGTTTGGCGGATGCGTAGAGCTCGGTACGGGCTTGGACAGTTGGTCTATGTGGGTGGCGTTAGACGAAATATAAGGAATGTAAGAAGGAATGAAACGCATGACGCACCGAGCAATAGGAACCTTAATAGTCCTCGCGTCCATCCTCTGCGGTGCAACACCCGGAATAGCAGCGTCCCAAATAGCCTTCTCAACCGCCTTCATATTCTACTACCCCAACCCAATTAACCACATCCCTCAACCACCAAAAAACGCACACACACCTTATCCTCAAAAGGCGTAACAAGCAACATACTCCCATCCCTCATACCCACAGTCGCCACCTCCTCCAAGCGACACGTATATTCCTCCCCCTCGCCGCTGCCCAGGATAACACGCACAGGAGCTAATATCCCCGTACTAACCCGCCCCGACATGCGTACTTCAAGCGCAGAACAGTCCTTCTTGAACCACTCCAGCGCGCTCTTCATCCCATTCTCGGCTTTATCGTACTCTGCCTGATCGGCAGGCTCGGGAAGACGCTGCTGACTCCCTGCGACGAAGGAATCTGTGGATTTGAGTTTGTCTTTTTTGTGTTTGCCGGAGACATCTGCAGAGTCTGAGGAGTCTGAGGAGGAGGGTTTGGACTTGGATTTGCGGAGGAGCTCTTTGGCTTCTTTTTCTTTTTTGAGGTCCTTTTTGGCGGAGATGGGGGAGGTGGATGTGAATGTGCGCGTGGGGAACGAGAGGCGGGGTGGGATGGGAAGGCGGCGCGGTGTTGTGCGGAGGGCGAGGCGGAGGAGGGAGGACATGGTGGTGCACGGAGGACGCGGGTTCGGAATCGGAGGAGGCGCGTGTGATCAAATTTTTGGTGACGTAGGGTAATTTCAATTTGTATTCAATTGGCTGGTGTAAGTTCTAACACAAGGGTCGCGTCCTCCACCAATGCAGTTCCAATGCTCACCAAGTTCACTATAACTTACAACATTACAATCGCATCTATCTCCCACTCAACGCGCCTTCTCACCATCCCACCGCCCAACGCGTCATATGCGGTCCGATCCACGTGAACGCATCGGGGGAATCGAGCTACCCGTGCCTCATGCCCAACATGCATCATGCATCAAAAATTTCGTCAAACCACAATGGCGTGTACGCGCATCTAGCTCGCTCTCTCTTGAAAGGACTTGGGTTGTACCCGTGTGGCGGCAGTTCAACGTGTTGCCAATGGAGTGGGATCATCTCATCATCACTGCGCCTACGCTAGAGGTTCAACGTTCATTGTCAACCGCTGGAAGCTGGTCACTGCTTTCTCCTCCTCCTTCTCTTCTCTCTCCTGTGCTATTTTTCTGTGCGCCGTGCACGGTTCTGTTCTTAGACCGGCTCGGGACCTACACTGCTTGATAGGATTCTATATTCTCCTATCACCACTTATCGATATCAGGCTATCGCTACTAGAATAGAACCTGTGGACTTTCGATTCTGGAGATTTACCGGAAGTGGAAGCTCAACCACTCCTACCAGCACCCACTAACGATAAACGATAAACGACACGCTGCCTTTTACTTATTACCTATTACGACCCCTCGTTCTCGTTGTGTTGACCTCGTTACGCCATTACGCCATTACGCCATAAGGACCCGTTCATTCCACCGCACCCGTAGTTCATTCGCAGCAGCAGCTTTCATAATAAAACGGGATACCAAGGAGCCACGCACAGCGCCCTGATCGCCTGCTGTATTCCACCTGCTTCTTGCTTTGCTGTTGGACACTGCTTAATAGGACCAACCCCCAGGAAAACAGTAATCCGCCACATAGCATAATACATAATCCTCCGATCCTATAAAAGTCAAGGAACTGCGGTTTTCCTCCTCGCCCTCCTCCTTTTGAATTTCACCTTCGAGTATTGTATAAACGCAATACTTTCAACGCAAGATGCTTTTACTCCCGCCGGCGATGCTAAGTGTACTCACGGTACTGAGCAGGGTCGGAGCGTATGATCTAGTACACGACTATTCTGGCTCTACGTTTTTCGATGGATGGGACTTTTATGGGAGTTGGGATAATTTGACACTTGGTTCGTCACTCCTTTCTTCTCCTTCTTCCTTCCTTTCCTTGTCTTCCCGACCTTCCAAGTTCTGTCTCTTCCCTTCTCTTCCCCCTTCTTCCCCACCCCCTCCCCTTCTCGTTCCCCAAAACTAAACACTAACCCCAACCCACAGGCGACACATGGTGGCTCAACAGAAACGACGCCTTCTCCCAAGGCCTCGCGTATTTCACGCCTGGTGGAAACCCGGTCATGAAAGTGGATAATACGAGTGTTGTGCCTAATTTAGAGAAGAGGGCTGCCGTGAGTTCGGGGTTTTCGCTTTTATTTTCTGCCTTTTATTTTTTCTGAGTGGTTTCTACTTCTTTCTGCTTTTTGGCGTTGTTTTGCTTTGAGAAACGGGGCGGGGATGGCTCTTACATTGGTAGTGAGGTCCTGTTGTGGCGCAGTCACACAATGCGAGACGTTAAGCAATTGACAACGGGCTCGTCGAGTGGGCCTACCACCCTACCAACCTACTGTCGGACGCGCAGTGGTTGAACGTTCAACTGTGACGTAGGTGCAGTACACACAAAACGTGTTGATCGCGCAGTTTTGAGTTTGGGTTTGCGCTGTCAGATACACGCATTGGTTGTCTAGGCGAAGGAAACCCTTATCTCGCTCCGTTCCTTTATCCACTTTATCCATCACCCGCCCCCTCCTATCACTTCTTGATACCCGTCGTTCTCGTTCTACTTCATTCCTCATAACTTATATTAGGGAAGAGTACAGAATTCACTAACGCCCTTCGTCCACAGATCCGCATAACGACCCAAGCGAGCTATGGGGTGGGGAGTTTGTGGGTTGCCGATTTCGTGCATATTCCTTATGGGTGTTCGGTATGTCCCTTTTTTATTCTTGTTTTTTTGATTTGAGGGGGAGGTTGGGCTTAGGGTGAGGGTGGAGTGGGCGTTGGGAGGTTGACTCGGGTTGACTTCAGCGGGCTTTGATATCGCTGGTGGTTACATCGTCTAAAGTCTTTCTGTGGTATCTAGACTCGCTCGCCCAAGAACCATCATACCCCATTCTACTTCCCCATTCCCCGTATCTTATCCACTCCATGCTAACCCCCACCCCAGGTCTGGCCAGCATTCTGGACAAAAGGCCAAACATGGCCCGACAACGGCGAGATCGAGTACGCCCCCTCCCTTTCCCCTGCTTCCTCCTTCCCTACTAACCCACCCCAGCATCCTAGAAGCAATAAACCTAATGTCAAACAACCAAATGGCCCTCCACACCCTCCCAGGGTGTTTCCAGCCCGCAAACGTCACACAGCGCGGGACGCAGGGCGAGCTGGACTGCTCGACGCCGTCGGGGTGCGTCGTGGCGGAGACGGCGCCGAATAGTTTTGGGCCTGGGTTCGCGCAGGCTGGTGGGGGAGTGTATGCGGCTCAGTTTGATGTTAGTGGGATTTAGTGAGTCGGTTTTTTTTTTTTTTTTTTTTGGTGACTGGGTGGATATTGATGTTTTTGGGGTAGTATTTGGTTTTGGAGTGTATGTCCCCCCACGTTCGTTCTCGCTGGGGTGGTTATTGACATTATTGCGTGTAGCGTCCGAATGTTCCTCAATCAATTATTCACTCGACGAGTACATCTGGAGTGGATGTGTCTGATTGGGGTGTCCCCTCTGCATCGTACCCAGCTGGCTCGTGTGATATCACGCAGTTCTTCGGGGAGCAGCAGTTGGTTATTGATGTTACATTCTGCGGGATCTGGTTCGTCTCTCCTATTTTCCTGCGTAGCGTACGCTCATATATCATCACCCCAGGGCCGGACTACCACAACAATATCTCCCCTCCTGCGCCGCCCAAGGTCCCACCGGAACATGCGTACGTCCCCTCCTCCCTATCCAATCCCTATCACCCACTAACCCTTCATTAACGCAGTACCAAGACAACGTAGTAGGCCCCGGGTCGAAATACGACACAGCCTACTTCGAGCTCAACTTCGTCCGCGCATACACGACAGGCGGAGGAGCGTTACCTACACCAACCGCGTTGTCGGATAACGCACCCGTGAGCACGGTAAGCGCTACGCCTGTCCCGAGCGTGGTGTGGACGAGCCCGCAGGGGACGCATGATGCCGGTGCAGGCGGTCAGGCTGGGTCGTCTGGCTCGAATTCGGCTGGGTTGGCTACGTCAAGTTCTTCAAGTTCGTCTTCGTCAGTCAAGAATGCAGCAGTTGGCAATTGGGGATGGGCACGAGAAAGTGGGATGGGGCTGGTGTTTCTGGGTGTGTTGGTCGGTGCGATGATGGTACTCTGAGAGGTGGTCGGAATGATTTTTTATGATCTCACTATATTGGACTGTTAATGATTTTTTATGATTTGGGGTTATATTTTTCTTCGTCTCGGTGGACATTGACATCTACATACTATTCTTACAATATCGGATATGCATGCATGTTTATTTTGTAGCTTTACTTTTTAGATTAGGACAATGGTATTACCCCTCTAGCGGGACACTTACTTGGCTTCATATCATATATAGATATAGAGATGTTGTTTCCATTTCAGATATTGAACAACAATGTATAGGTGTATGGTACACTAGTTGCTACAATGAGAATGTTAAGTTTGTACAGATAATATTACGGTAGCATTAGAAGAGCGCTATCAAGACATTATAAGAGCGACAAATGATAGTAAGCACTAGAATGACCATCCTGCGAGGAACTTAGTGTAGAGTAAAAGCGCAGAATCGATAAATCAAAAAGAGTGAGTGGAACAAGAAAACATCCACAATTTCAAACTAAGAGCAGGGAAAGCGTTAGTCATTGGTAGATAATAATCCTCAGCGATCGGGGTCAAGGCGTCGTCCACGATGATCAAGGCCGAAAAGATTGGCTGCGGGGAATAGTTAGAAATAGTATATGCAAGGAAGGCGTAGGAACGTACCAAGCTCTCTAACCGTTAGTTCTGGAACAACGCGAAGCCTGATCAGCATCATTCGTGTAGATATAACTAGTTTTACTCACTGCCGATCTTCTTTCCAGTGCCCTCGCCCAGGCTGCCATCAGCGAGAGTTTGCTTACGCTCCTGCCGTTCAAGCACACGGTCTTCAACAGTGTCGCTAATAACCAAACGCTTGACATTGACCGCGCGTTGTTGTCCGAGACGATGGACGCGATCAAACGCTTGAGCTTCAACCGCCTGTGACCATCCGAGATCCAAAGATATGACATTATTGGCACGGGTAAGGTTGAGGCCAACACCTGGTAGTCGACAAATATAATATCTGTATAGCGAGAAGGAATCGTGAATACTTGCCTCCGCACTTCAGAGACATTAGCATAATCTTGGCTTTATCCTTGGACATAAAGACTCGGATAGCATTATCACGCTTGGAACGGCTCATATCGCCTTGATACTTGACATGGACCATTCCTTTCTCGGAGAGATAGTCGGAGACGAGCGTCAGACATGCAGTCCACTGTGAAATGATCAAAACCTAAGAACAGTTAGTAAAGGAATCGTAAACAGTCAACATCTAAACTCACCTTCTCATCAGGTTTCTCGTGGAACAGCTCATTCAGCTTCTCCATCATGAACTGATGTAACAAACTATCAAGGTGCTGCTTAATCTGCGGAGCGGAACTAACACACCTTCATCTTTGTGGAAGGGAGGAAGCGAGGCATAAGCTTTAGTGCCTCTTCAGAAACGGGTACTTTCTTTTTGCGACCAAACACCACCTCCTGCACTTCTGGCACATCGTCGAATTCATCATCAGAGTCCAAAACAATGTTGTTGCGACGCCTAGTGCTCAGTCGTTTCTTGAAGTCCCTGCGCACATCCTTCTCTTCCTCCTCTTCGTCACTTTGTACGATGAAATCACTCATGTCATCGTCTTCGCCATCGTCTTCATCGTCGTCGTCCTCATCATCATCGGATATGTTGATCACTTGTTGAGGAACGTTGCGTTTCTGCCTGGCAGAGGCCTTCCCCTTCCCTTTCCTACTGGGGAGAGCGACAGCATCAACGTCGATTATCTCAACGTCCGAATCGACATTCTCTTGTTTGGGAGGTTTATTCCCGGTGAGCTCTTCATCAGTGACCTCAAAGGCAGATCTACTAAAAACTTTATCTTCAGACACAGGCGCTGTGCAAAGTGGACCTTTAAATCAGAAGGTCAGAATTGACAGAAACAAGTAACAAGACCAGTCTTACATGCACGCTCGTTAGCCTTGTACTGTTTAGCCTCGCCTGGTGTGGGATCAATAGGAGGAGCGTTACGAATATGCTCAACTATGCATGTGCGACAAAAGATGTGATTGCAAGGCATAACGACAGGTTCGGTGAAGTTGTCGATGCAAATAGGACATTCCTCTTCTTCATCTTCTATGAAAGCGTCTGCGGACTAAACCAAGTCAGGCAGAAGGTTTGGAAATTATAAAGCAGTAACGAACCTGCTTCTCGGCGTGCATGCGGGCTAAAGCAGCTTCTTTGAACTTGGACTGCATCTTGGAGACGAACTCTGCAGAAACCAAGCGACGAGCGCGTGAAAGTTCCGTAGTAACCTCTGCTCGTTTGGAGTCGTTCTCGCAAACTTCCTCTGGGGCGATAAACGCAGCTCCTCCTTCTTGAATGAGACATGGATGAGAGCAGACCTGACGAAGGCGCAGAAGGAGAACAAGCACTTGATGGTAATTTCTAAGGAATTCGTTTGCAAGGGAGTACATGCATAAAGAAAGAAAGAAACTTACTTTAATACCGTACCAGCCCTCAGGAACCGATTGAACTTTTCTTGGGTGCGTGTCTCGACCTAGGAAGGGGGTAAGTGAGATAGCAAGAGACCGAAAGGTTAATAATTACCATGCTGTAGATATCTCTTTCCTCGGGAGAAAACTCAAGTTTAA
>JASFCZ010000139.1:0-15313 GCA_036937155.1 Cyathus pygmaeus
TCTGATACATTAGTTTTCATGATAACCACTTGAGAATTATATAATGTTTTAAAACCGTAATAACATGACAATTACTGAGATTACTGACTTCATACCTGACATATATATTAAAAAGATGCATATCATAATATGTGCGAAAGGACGACTCTACACACATAGTTGAAGACACTCAAATGGATCATTTGTCGAGATGGAGGACGAACGCGAGGCGCGGCAGTCACGTGAATGTTCCTTACTTTTGGCCATGTGGTGTATATTTGTAAGAGTCCTTTCTTACAAAGAATACTGTCCCAATATGCCCGGGAGTAATGTTATGAGAACATTGGACATTGGTTTGGATGTGAGGCTGAAATGGCCCAACCATATGATATAGGACTCAGGAGTTGAAGATTACAAACTCCCCAGGAGTGTATCTATAATATCAGTGCAGTTAGTATCTGAATTTTTAAAGTTTAACAAAAGGAAATTTACTGCAACTTCATCTTCAGTTGAGGAACATAGAGTTCACCCCCATTATAATCCCCTATGGCGAAGGATGCTGAAATCCCAATGTCAGTATCATCACAGTGTAGGATGCTCTGGTGTTTATAAATGATGACCCTGTTGGAAAAGAGGCCATAATCCTCTGAATATAGCTTGCTGGCCTCGAACACCCTCAAATAGTCTTCATACCAGTCTGGAAAGATGACTTTCAGGAAGGCAGCAATTTTTCGGGAAACACAACAACTGGCTTGATAGTGTGCTTTGGAAGCGAGTATGGTCTGACCGCTACTAGCCATCTCACTTCCCATGAACAGGCCCTGGGAGTATCTTAAGTAAATAGATGAAATGATAAACTCAAAAACTCACTCTTATCTCCTGGGCCAGCATACACCAACCCTGAGTAAGATGTACAATCCCGCAGTGCTCACACTCTACCCCTTCCACCTCACCATGCTCAGCTCTCTCCTCCTCTGTGTATATGCACTTGTATTTCATTACCTTATCCTGTGTATGATGGCCGGTATCTTTTCTAGGTTTGAGCTTACTACACAGTAGTTGAGCTGAAAGCCTATAGACTAGGCAGCATTCAGGCTACAGTGATATTAATAATACAGTGAAACATACGTGGATAAATCTTACCAAAATCCCGTCATGTTTAACTTTCTTCCCTACTTGTTTCAAGTGGTCCAGATAGACTTGTGTTCTATTCACATTCACATACTTTTGATCCAACGAAAGGATCTAATAGGAGGTTAGGGACAGGAACTGATGCAGTTAGATAGCTTACCTGATTGGCATTTCGGAGGATATCTTTAGAGAGATCCCCTTCTGGAACTTGGGAAGAAGGATGGTGTTTCTTTGCAACATTACAGTCAGCTACTAAATATAAAGTTATAGAACATATTCATACCTTTCATTTCTTTCCCTTGGGTTTCTTTTCAATTTTGTCTTCAATATCTACCCGGTTCGCCACATACAGAAGAATGGGTAGACCATTTTTGTCTACCACCAATACAGAGAATACTTGGGGAGATACATTCTTCAAATACTTGCATTCTAACTTTAATTCTGCAATCTTCTTGTTTCTTTTTGCAAGCATCAGTTTGCTGAGGTCCAACTCACCTGTTGACTTGTCCAGCTTTATGACCTCAATGCACCATTAAACCCTTTGAAAACTAAACAAGATTATACAAAACTTACCTGGACTGACTGCTTAAAGTATTCGGCCATCGTAATAAATGTTTTAAAGTCGCACTCCTCCCACTCCTCAATCCCAATACATTGACCGCCTGAATGTCTTATCATTTGTACATTGTCGAGATTGATATTGATAGGAGGTTTGACTTTGCTAGGATCATTGTCAGACCACATGGTAGTAGACAGTGGGTAGATGGGAGAGGAAGGATATAGTAGAGGATGTTATTGAGTGGAGAGATTGTAGTCGAAAGAAAGAATGAATGACAAAGGGGTTTAGGGTATGACTCATCTCCTGGGCATAGCTACTGCTTTTCGTTGGAACTGGTTGGAGTATAAGTATTCAGTGCAAAATGCTAGCTACATTTAAGTATACAGACTTGTTACAATATATACAAAGCTTGACATGGCAGTGGGTTAATACAATAATAGAGATCGAGTAGAAGGCCCAATCCCCCACAATCATTGCTCAAATCCCCAGCCTTCACCCTCTCCCCTGAAATGGCCAACCTCCCAGTCACTTAAACCCCCAGCTGACGTCCCCCTTCCGCATCTAATACTCCCAATCCCCCTCAATCAACACTCCAGTCCCCAGTCTGCACCACCCTCCAGGCGATGCACAATGACCCCATTGGATAAACCCCCTACCACATGGCTAGCGCACCCCATCAACACACAATGGCATCTCGGCTGGGTATGGGGTTCAGCATTGATGGGTGTGGGCAGAAATCATTGATTTGGGCTTGGGCTTCAATGGGCAGTGGATAAGCATGGTTGGGCTGTGGAAGAGAAAGGCTGGAGTTCATTTTAGTACGGGAGGAGGAGGTGCATGTACTGGAAACTTACAATGCTTCGACTTTTATGCCAGCCCAGGAGTGTTGAGGCAACATTGAGGCGAAGAGGGCATGCACATCAAAAGAGAGTGTGCTTGAGTGAGTTGACAGCAGTTGAGGTGGAAGATGAAGTCAGTTGAGGGTGTTGGAATTCGTGGAGAGGTAGTGTTGACTCGAAGAGACTACATGCATTGAAGTGTTGACATAGAGAGTGCATGTTGAAGTCGAGAGAGTGCATTGATATGGAAAGGTGGGCATTGAAGTGGAAAGGTGGGTGTTGATGCTGTGTGTTGACAAGAGCATGGGATGTAGAGGGAGTGGAGGACAACAATTGCATTGAGGTTGAGGGTGTTGGACTGCGGGGAGAGATAGTGTGGAAGGACGGAGACCATCCACATTGAAACATTGATGGAGAGAGTATGACAGTAGTGGGGGTGGAGGGTGAAGACCGATTTGGGCAGTGTTAGGCTGAGGTGGGATGTTGCATTGAGTTGGCGAAGAGGAGGACATCGACGACATTAGGTCGGTGGGGGTCTGGAAGGCATCGTCATAGGCTAATGTTGGGGGGCTAGTGGCAGCCAATGTTCTGAGAACATTCAATGTCAGTGGGGGCAAGTTAAAAGAAAAAAAGGAAATACTCACCATATTGTTCAACCTCCTCCACCATCTCCTCCTCCCCCTCCTTACCTATGACAACTGATGTTGAGGATCATACAGATGCAAGTCATTGAGATTGACATCATGTTGCTGCCTCAATGAGAATACAGAGGGTGTGGAGCGGACATAGAAGCATTGGTCATTGAGGCATTGGACATTGAGGCATTGAGGGTGCAGAGAGGGTGTAGCCGGCATTGAAAATGTGGGAAATATCAGGGTATATAGCCTAACATAACGTAGTTAGTACAACTATTGAATAAAAAATTTGGGGAAGTGGCTTACTTGCATTATACAGCACACTCCTCTCCTGCTCCTCTCCTCCTCCCAGGCAGTTGACATTGAGGGTATACACAGGAATGTTGACAGTGTATCTGTGAATGGGCGTGGAGGGTGTTGTGCCGACGTTGACAGAGTGGGAGGATGGTGAGGGTGCAGTGGTAACTATAAAACAGAAGTTAGTACAGAAATGGAAAAGAAGCTATCAGGAAAAAGACTTACTAAGTCTTATGTTACCAGTGCATGTGGATCTATGCACTAGTTGCGCACAGTAACAAGCAGGGGGAAAGCAGAAGGAAAGGAGGGGGAAGGGGAAAGGAAGGTGGAGGGGATGAGCTTCGAGCGAGCATTCAGGATGCATGTGCCAATGAAAGAACATTGAGGGGTCGAGGGCACTGCACATGTGGAGAGGGCATAGCTGTGAGTGAGTTGAGGGCAGGGTGGAGGGCAGAATGTTTGAGTGTGTTGAACACAGTAGGTGGAGGGTAGGGGGAATCTTGATGTACTATTGAGAGCTATTAGTACCCGGTAAAGGTGAAGAAAATGAAGGACTTACCATTACTAGTCTCCAGTAGGAGCCAGCTGCAACAGAGGAGGGAGGAGGGAAGTAGAAAGATGATGACCATCAACGTCGAGAGCGGCAATGGGCAGAGGGTGATGACATGGCCTATGGCACTGGGGTTAAGGTTAGCTTTCAGCAGAAGCAAAAATCAACATTCCAACAATAATTACATTCAAAATAAATGGTCTTCCATTGAAGTACTAAGTACAAAACAAGTATATAATGTACAAACTAGTTACTGATAAACTACTCTACCCTTTCAGTAGCCTACAACTCTATAACTTTTAGATTCTAAGGGTGTATTCAGTAGAAGTATGGATGACTTAAACAAAATACTTATGGAGCCTCCTCCACCTTCATGTTATCCTTAGAAAATCTTGCCAATACTAAAGGGAAGGGCATGAATCAGCATTGAAAGTTACATTTAGGGAAGTAGTACCTGGCATCCTCGAGGGTGCTTGACAATAGCGATGAATAGGTAGGGAGAGGTCCTAGAGAGGTTTCAAGCTTTTAAATAAGACACAAGGGAGCACTTACCTTCTGGTATCAATGCCAAATGTATAAACCCCTGCAAAAGAAATCTTAGAAGAAGAAATAAACCAATCTAGAAACTCACCTGCATGCACACAGGTAAAGTTTGCACATGTTATGCCCAACCTGCATTCCCTGCAAAGCAACAATCTTAGAAGAAGAGAAAATATAAATGTGAAACTCACCATTACGTGTGTACGGTACTGGAGTAACCAGAACTTTGCAACTTGATGGAACTTGATGGTTTGACAGACATTGACGACTTGATACGATAAAGATCGTAGGAATGGGCAGCTTGTTGAAAGGCTACATACCCATCATGCGTAACTCCACCAATGCATGCCTTGGCCGAGGCATGCACTGGATTGTTAGTGTGAGCTCATCATGGCATCAAGAGAAAAGAGTTGAGTAAGCAAAGCTATATAAACCTGGAGCTGTACAGTTACAAATAAGATTCAAACTCAGAAGGACCAACATACTTTCACCAAATCCAGCAACAAAGGTGTAGCCAAACATTGCAGTGCCAAACAAACACTTACTATCACCTGGAGTTTGAATATTTTTTATTCGTTTGCCATTTCCTCCCTCCACACTAAAGCTATCTCTTAGATAATTCACATAAGTATAGAATACTATTTAATGAGAACAAATATCTATTTTATTTCACAGAATTTTAGTGTGATCGAGCAGCGGAGCACTTCCGGGTGTCTGGATGGGAGTTTGAAACTCTGCAAGGTGCCATTGTATTTATCATTTCTACTTCCACAGACACCCATTGCGGCTGAAATTGGGTATTTATACTCTTATACATGATGGCAAATGATGTACTAAATTTTGTAGTGTTTGAATAACAGCATCGAGGTAGATGTTCACTTTGATGGGAACTTGAGGAGTATATATGCTATTATTGACAATATATCACTCATTGTGCATGATATCGCTGCTCAAACACTTTGAAATTTCATTGCAGGCTAGGCTTGCAGACGTTCATGTTAGTTATGAAAGTAGGAAGAAGGTGGGGAAAGAGAGATGGGACATACAGTTTACACACAATACCCCAAGTCCACCCATACCAGCTAACCTCACTCCGCAACAATGGTCGTTGAACCTGAGCTTGAGGTCCTTGGAATCGTCAATGGGCTGGGTTCAATGGACATATGGTGTGGGTTGGAGTTTTCATTATCACGGCCTGAGGGTCCAGATCTACCGTTAAGGGAGTATGGCGGGTTTTGAGGGTGTGGATCCGACATTCTGATGCACTGTGACGTTGATAGTGTGGATGTGGCATTGAAGAAAGGGTTGAGAGAGGGGTGAGGTTTCTCATTAGTTTGTTATGAAAGAAACATAGGGGATGACGGGACTTACATGCTCTCTGTCAGAAATTGCGGGTAGGTTGTGTGTAGAGACAGAGGTGGGAAAGGGAGTGAGATGGCAGGGGTGGTTGGGCGGAATTGGTGTCGCTGTTGTTGTGTATATGGCTCGTTGACCTAGACCATCCACAGGCGCTGCGCTGAGAGGAGCTGCAGTTGCTGGGTGGTGAGAATAAAGTGGTGGTTGCGACAAAAGGGCTCTGCATATTTGAAAACTACCTCTATTTCTTGACATGTTCGCGGTGAGTCTTACTCCATCATACTCTTCTTTCTTTCCACCCCCAGACTTCCCGTCCCCTTCCCACCCACTGCAGCCAGCTGCTCCCAAAGCACCCTCTGCATTCTTGCTGCCTGCTCTCAATTTACACTGGGGTCATCGGCACTGGAGGACTTGAGAACTCAAGATTGGGGTTGACTGGGCTCGTCATGGTCCTGGGGGTGAGTTTGTGGCTTCAGGCAATATGTGTGTGCTTGGATGGGCATAAATGGGCATTGATGGGCATATATAGGCTCGGATGAGTGCGGATGGGCATGGATGGGCATGGATGGGCATGGATGGGCATGGATGGGCATGGATGGGCATGGATGGGCATGGATGGGCATGGATGGGCTTTGATGGGTGTATATGGGTATGACAATGGGCATGGATGGATTTTCATGGGCTTTGATGGGGGAGCATGCACTGGCATTGAGTACTGCAGGTAAAACATAGGCTGTGCCATCCAAGTTAGCACATGAATGACACAAATGGAGAGCTGCAAACATACTTATAATTGAGGGCACAGGGCTGAGGGTATAGACTGTGTTGATGGAGTACCAGTGATGCTCCAGGTGGGGGAGGACGAGGCTGGAGAGAGCGGGACACCATTTGTGTTGACTTCGAAGGAATGGTGCATGGATGGAATCCATGGACAGAATGCCTTCATCATTGAGGTTAGTACCTGAGGCAGAGGAGGGGCGGCTCTAGAAAACTTACCGTAAGTTAACGCTTAATATGCCCCACCACTCATGTCAACCATTCAAATCCCCGGTTGCTGGGCTAGAAATCGTCGACTTGGATTTGGGCTACTTGGGCCTTAATGTAGTACTTGTAGTATGTACTAGAAATATTTGCAAAATATACATGCATGAATGGCGCCCTGTGGATTCCCCCTTGACATATATGTGTGTGGAACAGTTCACACATGGTGCTATGTCTCGTTGCACACGTGCACGTGCAACAGGTTTTGCCGAAGATTCGAGATTTCAGACATTCGAGACCATGTCCACCTATCCTATGTGAGTGTTTACGAGTGCATAAAAATACTGTTACTGAGTGTCTATGAGTGTCACCTACCCTACATGAGTGTTTATGAGTGCATAAAAATATTGTTACTGAGTGTCTATGAGTGTCACCTACCCTATGTGAGTGTTTATGAGTGTATAAACTTACATTTACTGAGTATGTATGAGTGCCATCTACCTTATGTGAGTGTCTATGAGTGTGTAAACTTACATTCATTACTGAGTGTCTATGAGTGTTGTCTACCTTATGTGAGTGTTTATGAGTGCATATAAGTTGTAGTTACTGAGTGTATATGAGTGCCACTTTAGCTTGGGGACTGGCACTCACCCTATTTTTGAGTGCGGCACTCATGAAATACACCAGTATCCACGATCATTACATGCTGCCACTAATTGGAGACAGAACAGAAATGGAACAGAAACAGATGAGTGTAAAGTCGAACTAAATTGATTATTTGACTGAAGTCTAGTAATACATGTAAGGCAGCATTTATACCAAGAGCTATAGACAAGAATCTGAGTGATAAGTAAAAGACCATAAGACTATGTACAAAGACCATGATAAGTACTCCAATCAAAGATGTAATGTCAACATGAAGATGTGTAACAAAATGTATTGGTGAAGTGAAATGAGATAGATCAAATGTATCAAGGAGAATAATAACTTGGCACATTTGATAAAGAACAATAGAAGTTGAAGTGAATGGAAATGATGGAATGGAGGAATGGAATAAATAGAACAGAGGAATGGAAATGGAACACAACTATAATGTTATGAATTCAAGTTCAATTCATCTCGATGTCATAGATATGACATATAGCCTGGAAAAGCATGAGCCTGTACACTGACAACTATAGATGGGAGGAAGGCAATGGACACAGGTCGAGTCTTCTACAAAGTTCCCCTGCAAGATGGAGGGCTGGTCTGTGTTGTTCGTTTAATTGTGGAATTGGTTGGAATAATGTTCTTGACTGCTGATTTCTTCCTTGCTGGATCCTGGTCCATCCATGGGACTGGGCTGTAATTGCACTGCTCCATTCATTCGAATTTTTCAATCAACCTCTGTCCACACTCCACTATCCACCAGTCCATTGCAAGTTCATGTTTGAACATACTTGGTGCTTGCATCATGCACTATGGGCTCTGGAGACTGGGCAGTGGGAATCATGTTTATATACTTACCTTACTCTGTCTCTGTGTGGATACCACCACATTCATGGGCTACCTCATTCTCAATTAGAATGTGTTGAATTTTTACATGTTACATAGTTAAGGTTAATTAAGACTTAAGAATGATTTGGATCGATCCTAAGACTTAAACCTTATTAATGTTTAACCCAAACTAAGAGTCGGCAAACTACTATGTGCTGTACTTACAACCCAGCAATATATCAAAGTATTTTGATCACTTGTCTCAATGTTTAATATCACTGTTTAATGCAGCAGCACAATAAACAACAGTCACCATACTGGTCCATGTGGAATCTGCACAGAACTCACACAGAAGCTGCATATCTTTACAGAATAAAACCGTGCAATTGAAGTGCAATTAAGATAAAATTGAGATGGAACTTACAAGGAACTTAGATGGACTTTATGTACAATCCATGTGGAGGTTTTCATGTTGAATTCATGTGTATTTCATGTACACTTCACGTAACATACATATCTACTTATTTACACTACAACAGGCAAGGAGGTGGGAACAGGGAGGTGGGGAACAAGCAACAAGGGAGCACAAAAGGAAAGGAAAACACAGGACAGGGAGGGCGAGGGGTGCATAAAGGGAGAGGGGAAAAAGGAACAGGGAATCGGGGAATGTGGGAGGATGGGGAAAGGGGATTAGAGGACATACTGCAGTGTTACAGGGAGGAGAGCGGTTGGCCCATGGCACTGAGCATTGGTGGGGGCTCGTTAATGTTATCGTTGTAGCATTGCGTAGTCCATGGGTGCTGGTCTGTGATCGTTGCAGTGCGTTGGTAGCTTCCATGGGCTGTGATGGAGTTGGCGTTCGCGTTGACATGATGGGTGCTGACAGAGTGCGGGTAGGGGCGGTGTTGGAGATGTAGGTGTCGACAGAGGGCATTGGCAATAACAGTGAGTTCGGATTAGGCATTGACAATGTCACGTCACGACCTCGGTGTTAACTTTTACCACCAAGGTTGTGACGTGGTGCGGTGTGGACGTGGTTGGTCATTGCATGGGCATGTGTGGGCTTGCTGGCCATTGCAATGGCACACGTGGGTAGAGAATACATGTTGTGGGAAGGGTAGTCGTGCGCTGGGGGCATCAGTAGTATGCGGAGGCTGGGGGGTTTTAGTACTTAGGAGGTGCATATATGGGCAGAGCTTACATTGACGTTGCACTGTATTGAGATGGCGGTGTGTTGGACCTGCTTCACCACATGTTACCATGAGCTAATGTATAGGAACGATGCGAAGAACGTACTTACGAGTATTGGGGGTGGTGGCGAGAGGGTGAGGACGTTGGGTGGTCGGGCATTGGTTGTTGCACGCTGGGGTGTTGGACTTCGAGGTGTTGGCGTTGCGTGTGTGGCTATGGCCTGGGATGCGAAAATTGAGTGTTGGACATACCTAGGCTGGGTTGTGCATTGTGTTGGTGTTATCGGTGGAGCATTGGAGTGCGGCAGTGTCCGCAGTATTCCACATCAGGTGTGCTGGGGTAGTTGGTATGATTGTTGCAGATGTAGGTATGTGGCAGGGGGGTCTTTACATGTCGGGAACGTGACAGGTGTCGGTGATGGGGTTGATGTGTGCTGGGCATTCTTGCACAGATGTCGGTGGTCATTCCTTGGATGGGCACTGACATTGTGCAATTGGTGTCAGGGAGTGCACGTCAGAGGTTGTTGTGAGCAGTGTTGATGTTCGAGATCGATATCGATGTCAATGAGAGTGAGTGAGTGTGTGGGTGCTGGTATTGGCATTGGGTAATCAAGTTGTGGTTGAGCGATGACGCGAGTTGAAGAGGATGTGAGCGGCATCCTGACGAGGTTGGTGTACGACGAGGTTTGAGTGAGGTGGCTTTGCATGCAAAGCTAACATTAGTATGCATGTAAAGAAACAGAAAAGATTACTGCACTCACCAAGCATTGAGCATGCTTGCGTGGTATGAGATGAGTTGATGTCGAAGAACATTCAGGCGGGTGAGCGACAAGCCGAAGGACAAAGTGGCAACAAAAGCAAGCATATAGTAGCGGATGACATGTGAAGATGATGATGTTGAGGCAGAGAGGCTGGGATATGAGGAGGAGGGAACAGAAGACTTGATGACACTGGTGGTGATCATGATTGGATCATGAGGATGTGTGACATGGACAGCAACAACCATCTCATGCATACTGATGTTCAAACTCCGACCACCCAGAGATTTCAACAAACTTGAAACAAATTACAATCTTGTTACAATCACTTGCCGACCCTTCTTTTGCTTCCATGCCTGTGCTTCCTACCACGGCCAACAGGCTGACGCAGCCTATCCGGAGGATGAGATAATTGATGGCATAGTGCAGTTTCGGCTGATCTGTGAAGAGGATGTCATAAATAACCAGCAGGCGACACAGAATTAAAACTAACCACCTTTTATAGTTCAATTTCGGCTTCCTCTAGCAATCCATTTACTGGGTTTGAGATTGGCCATCTCTGGAAATATTTGGCGAATACACCGGAGAGGAATGATGACGTACCCTGCACTGAGCGGGCCTGTATGTATTCTGGGATGCAATTATATAAACACTTATACTGCTCATCAGTGTCCCAGCATCGAGGAGCCATGATGATAGTAGTTGGCTAGTAGTAGATGAGTGGGACTGAGATACGCTCCTCCAGTCTTGTTCGTCAGCTATAAAGCAAAGCACCTTTCAATAACATTTATTACACCTTCGATCTGCAGAAAAGAAGTGCCTTGTATTTGTTCCTTTGCTTACCCTCAGAGAAGAATCATGAGACTAAAAGACACCTATTTATGTGTCATAGTACTTCTTACTAATATCCAGGGTCAGACATCGGACTAGTACTAGAAGGAAGGAATAATCTCAGGTACTTCACATGTTATCAAGTAATAGTACTGCAAGAAATAAATAGCTACATTAAACATAGATACAAGTGCTTCCCGTTAATGTAGTCAGACAAGAAATACAAATGGATAAAGTCCAAGAAATGCGATAAACTCAGAATAACCAACCAACTATAGACTACTTCAATTTTTTCTACTATGTTTTGAGGGGTTTCCTTTCAGTTTCTGAAGTTTGTCTTCCTCAGTCAAATCGTGTTTCTGTGATGTCAGTGTGTGGACCTCCTTCGACCCAGTTGGCTTACGATTGCATTCAGAGTGAACCATCGATGTGCGTACTTCCTTCGATACGGCAGGCTTATGAGCATGTCAAGTAGGCAGGGATATGGTATTATCCTCAGGGACAACTGGAGTGGCGTCTGGATTTAGAGGAGTAACAGTCTCCTGAATCAAGGGAGGCACTAAGGGCCCAGGAGATGGCTGAGCTGGATCGATTTGGGGGAGTACAAGGCCAGGTGCCGTAGCAGTGTATGGGGTCAGAGGAGTTGGAATCTGCTGCGTAGTCTCTGTAACAAGGGGAGGTGACTGCGTCTGACACATTTCGGGGAGTAAACCAGGTATGGTGGTGGTGAGTGTGGTTGTAGGGGCGGGATTTTGCTGCATGGCCTCATGTAGCGAAGAAGGTGATTGAGTCTGGCTGATTTGGGACATTAGAGCAGTAGCTGGGGCTCTGAAAAAGTTTTCCAGGTCGGTGATGTCGAAATCCTTCAGGAAATCACTAAGATCAATAGAATCCGATCCTGGCTCAATTGTGGGCTGACGGTTGACTGCTGGGACAGCCATCGTGTTTTGCTGAGAATCAAGTGACATGGTGATAAGCAAGGCATCCTGAATTACCGTCTCAGTAAAGGACATTTCATTGAAGAGGTTTCGGTTTTCTTCATCTTCAACTACAGGCAATGGCCCTGAATGAAAAGCAGTCGAGGCTACTGATGCTTGGCAGCCTGCATCTACAAAACTTTGAGCCTCTTGCCGAGCTGAAGCCACTAGTGCCAGCACGTCAGTCAAAGAAGTATACTGTTTCTGAAATGAACTCACTGAAAACTCTTTTTTGGTGGCCTACCCATGGTGTCAAGACACCTGAGTCAAAATTTGGGTCGGTCGCATAAGAAGGAACCCCTGGAGGCCCAACATGGCAGCTGTCACATATAGGATTAGCAACTCAGGTAAAAACAGGCTTGTTGTATAGGACTAACTCCATAGAGGTAACACTTCCACCATAGTCAGGATTCAGTCCTGCAGCACATAGCATGACTGACCATCCAGTACGAGCGGATACAGCTTCAACGAAGCTGGGGATGAGTGTAGAGAGGTTCTTGATGTTTCTAGAAATGACGAGGAGCGAAGTAAGGATATTATCCAAGTGGAAACTTATTATTTGTGATACTTACTTAGCAATTGCATCTGGTGACAGGGTGCCATCCACTTGTCCCCCAGATAGCTTTCCCTCCTCTATCTTCTTCGCCTTCTCAGCTTTCTTCTGAAGAGCCTCCTGCTTCACAGCCCTCTTTATGTCCTCTGATGAATCAGCAAATGCATCTCCAATCCGCCCCATGGTGTACTTCAATTGTGTTGATGTTAGACCTTTTTCTTTTACTTCCTCCTTCACCTTCTTTTCAAACTTGGCTGGACAGTACTTCTTGGAAAAGATATGAGGCTCCTGAGGGATACGATCACAAGTGGTGTATTCGGTGAAAGCCTTTATGGTACTCTCCGTCAAAGTATGCTGATGTGCATCTGTAGCTATGCCGTGGTTGTTATACCATATCTTGATTCTCTAGAAGGTGGAGATAGAGTGGACACCGGATGAGCTATAAACAGACTTAGTCGGCAAATACAACTAACCTCCTTGCTCTTTTTGATCTCTTGCAAAACCTTCTTAATCTCTTCCGGAGTAGCGTTTTCCGATGGTTCCATAGGCCATTTCTCGAACCACTCGAGATAAAGGGCTGACCAAAAATCTCTTAATAATTTATGATCGCTTTGAATAGTTGCATGTTGGTCTATTTTGTCTGTCAGAAATGCCTTTTGGTCTTCGTTAGTCCAATTCCTGGGAGCCATCAATTCAGAGGATTAATGTGGCTGAAGAGAAATAGATGTTGACACAGCTAGGACACTGGTGTAGACAAAAATATGGGAATTATAGCAATATCCCACTAGTTTAGCATTTACAGCCTTCAGGCAGCCAGTGGGAAACCACCGGTGTACTCTATAGGATCTAATATTAAGCTCACAGTGGGAGTTGCATCAATATCTAGACTTCAACAAGGCCAACAAACATAAGGGAGAATGAACAAATTGAAATAAGTAAAGTTAGTGCCTGACCATAGGCAGTTTCTCTTTAATTCATTGCAGTTCAACCATTACTTATGTATATTCGTACTTAATGGCAGACAACCTAGTTACATGCTTATACTACAGCCAATGGCGCTACATTTTGGACATGTAATTTTTTTTCAATCATATGCCTCTTGTAAGTCATTCCAGCTGAGCAATGTGTACCCATAAGCATCCTCAAGCCATAACAAGATTTGTGATGCTTGATGGTACTCATTTTTTTCCTTAGCATACATTGAGTGGTACATTGCATTTCGTTCGTCCTTGTTTCTGTAAAGAATGATGTTGGCTGTGGATAGGGTGCCATAAATATACAAGGAAACACATACATATCATGGTAGCGCTTGTTAGCAGCACTATGTGCAGCCTTCTTCTCCTCAGGAGTGAAATATTTCTGAGGACGACCTGGCATATGGAGAGTGCAAGATGTAAAGCTCTTAGGGAAATCAGCATCAGATCTTAAGAGCTTTATTATTTCGTCAGACCGAAATTAATTTCCTGTTCAAATAGTGTAAAAACTGATTTCTGGTGTCCCTTGTTGGTCTCTTGTATTATTATATCTATTAGTGTATGTTTCTGGAACAGATTGCATAGAGAAAGGTCTAACAAACACCATGTCAAGGGACAGCATAAACCGCGGCACATTACGGCTATCGGGACTCGAGACAACAAAGCCGCGGGGGTGGGAATTTGTTGATCAGACTCAGAAGCAACTTGTGTACTTCTAGTTCTTCTTGGTAAATACCACGCAGACGTGATACATGCACACCGCTAAGCTAGCACGGATGATTCTAATATATCAGTACCTTGTAATTAGCCTATGTAGTCAGCCTGATGATCACCAATGGCCCATGGGCTTGCTGTTGTATAATATATCATGTGGCTGAGCCGCTTGTAGTGATTAGAATGGCACCCAACCCCGGCCAATATTTTCTTCTATTGAAGCAGATCTGAGAATAGCGTACATTAATTAAGCACATGCGCGCGCAAAACTTAAAGCATCGTCTTGTATTCTTTCACAGAATCATAGCTGAAATTCAAACATATGATAAATATTAGCTGATATACTTACTGGTTGTCAACATATGTACTACTATAGCTTAGGCATACATTAGAATGTTCTATTCTCATGATTCTCTTAACATTATAGCTGAATGCCCAACTAAATGGCAGGGAATGCATCCCAATGGCAGCAGTACAAATGGTGATGGAACATTAATTATGGCAGTATCACTATAATCATTAATGAATGCTAAACCACAACAGGGACACAGGAGAGATGTTATATGAGTGTATATAGTGTAATACCAAAATATAAGACCAGTGCCCCAGAGGATAGTACTTAGCAAACATGCTATAGGATGTGTATCTTGCATGACTGCTTAAGACTTTTAATGTTGTCAGACTGAAATTCAGACACTTTTGGATATGCTTTAAAACACCTGATAGCGATAGCATATTACTTTTATATATTCAAAGCTATGTTTCCTTCATGGCTACTCATAAGGTACCACAGTAAATGCAATGTTCTTACCCTGCATAAACTTCTTCATGTTACACCCCATCGACATGGTAGGTGTGGGACTATGATATCATTGATATAAGTGTTTTACAGCGCGTCCAACAAGCATCTAATGGAAGGGCCAGAAATTATACATGATGTATTACATACACGAACCACAGGAGTGGTTTTATG
>JASFCZ010000140.1:0-15301 GCA_036937155.1 Cyathus pygmaeus
GGACTTAAAGTACATCAATGTGATATTCAATAAATACGCCGAGATATAAATCAGAGAGTTGTGCCGCGTTGTACTCAAGTTGTCTCCGCGTTGGGTTTTAAAATATTCTGCGTTGCCCGCGTTGAAACGCAAACAACGCGGAAATCCACATCAACGCAGATTTCTGGGGGCCCACCGCCCAATGATGGAATGTACACGACACATGAAATGTAGCCTTAACTTCAACCCTTAAGTATCCGGTAGACGTCTTGACTCTTGTCACAGAAGTCCTGTAAACCATTTGAGAGTCAGCCTACTGAGGTTGCTACGCTTTGAAGTCGGCCTTCTGAGTTCAAGTTGCTTGAGTGCGTAGATCATAGATGAGACATTTCGCAGCAGTCACGTTGCGACTCTGCGAGCTGTGACTCGTCGGCGCTCGCAGGATATCGAAGATGCAAATGAGAGCGTTGTGAGGTGGCTGTGAGCAAGTTATGAGATTGTTGTTGGATTGTTTCGCGCAAGTTGCACTTGAGTATGAACTTGGTTTGATTCTTAAATTTTCGCACTTTGTTCGCTAATTGTTCGCACTTGTTGCTTGCTTGTTGCGCACGGGAAAATTTTGTTTATAAGAACATCTATCAGCCTCAAAACCAAACATCATATTAATAATTCAACTTCTATTTCTCCGGGCGTCTGCAACATCCATAAAGTAGGCGACAGAGTGAAATGGGCAAGGGGATAGGCTCTAGTTGAATGAGATAGCCAAGTGAACAATCGGTCCAACCAATCCCAACCCTCGACATACATTTCTACCACTATCAGAAAGGAGTCTGGATTGCGCAGGAACTATCGGTTAATTAAGTGACAGTTGTTAAGTACTAGTGCTCATCGAAACCAACAGACATCTTCTGCTTTACACGAAAGTAGGCATCGCGCATATGTCATTCATGAATGAATTTCAAAACCTGATGGTTAGCGTCGACATATACAGCCATAAGTATGATAACATAAAACCATCTCAATCTAATTCCTTTGCGTCGAATTTCATTTGATTCCCAGGAGTGATTCATGTACAGATGATTAAGGACGATACTTTTCGGATCCAAGAAGTGTACCTCTCCAAATACTTCGGACGGAGGACATATCCCTTCGTTAAAGTCATGCTCCGAGATTGGTCTGGTACTTTCACCGCCAGGTACCAACGGAACTATACATTTTACGAACGAAAGTCCGAGCGGGTTCGCGTGGTCCGGGGTCAAGGGTACTTGGTTTGACAAGTAACTAGTAGGCAAAAGATGAATTATTTGTCCTTCGGTGTCAAGAAAGTGTACCGGGGTTTCATTCTTGTAATAGGGGTCCGAGAGATGTCCTGGGATATCGCGACACATACAGCGTTCGAGCCCTTCTTCGGTAAGTAACTCAGATGCCTTTTCGAGATGATGGTCTTGAATGAGAATCACGACTGTCTGTCAGAGTTGTTTTAGAGCCATGTCTCGGAGAACCTGAATAGAAGTAGCTTACAATAATCACTTGATCTGCACCGTAATAAGTTAAGACCTGATCACCCCATTGGATGTTTTCGATACTAGCATTGGAGAGAACCCCAGAAATGGCAGCACACTGGCCTCAAGGATATGTATAGTCGGGCAGGAGGTGACCTAGAGGTCGTCCAGCAGTACTGTTGGATGGTTATAAGTATGTTTAGATCTCTAGTATGAGGGTGCGCTCACGATTCCACTACGGAGCGATACGAAAGCGATGGATTAGTACTACGAACTAGCATCAGGAAATTATAATTCAAGTTTGTAATATGAAAACAAAATAGTACCTTGAATGGTGTTCTGTTACAGACATTGTCGACGAATGTTACGAGTGGCAGGCTTTCTGGCGCCTTCAGAATATAGAATATGGTTGTTTGTTTTAAGGATGGTGGTGGGGCTCGAACACAAAAAGTGTAGGCCACTTGTCAGACAATGGTTGATGTACTGCTGATTTGTGTAGGCGCAATGTGCAATTTGAATTGTTGAACTTTGCACCTGGAACGCAACTTCAAGCGCCTATTCCATCTCAGCGGAGTGCGAATTCGAGCGCTTAGTTCCTCGGTTGTTCGAACTTGCATCCTCCTTCCAATGTCCAACGTCCACCATCCACCATCCATCTCCATCTCCGAACTATTATATGCCCTAACATAACCTCAGTCCAATGCCCAAACAGTGTCTTCCTCCCCCACGATTCCAACGCACTCGCCGAACTGAATGAAAACAAAACACGCCGGTGTCGTCATGTCGCGCCAACTAGTGCCCATACCGTCGGACGTTGGCAGTTGCGTCAGTTGTCACTAACTGCGTATGATGTCGTCCATTCCCCAAGCTCAGCCTTCGAAGGGAGTCCCTCCCGCCCCCAACCCACGCCCAGCCCCATACCAATCACACCTCCCTCCTCCCACCCCGTACAGCACCGCATCGAATGGAACCGACACCTCATTAACGTGGTACTCCGCTAGATGCGCACGAACCCGGTAGCCCTTCAGGAGGCTGGAGCCGAGTTGTATAGGGATGCAGAAGTTCAGGTCGATTGAACATTCCTCTTGTCCCCGAACCATTCACCGCTGCATCCCGCGCATGCAAGTCACCCCAACAACGGACTGCATAATGCACATATCCTCCCCATCGACTTGCACGCCGTAAGAGAAGGAGCCGGAGTGTATTACGTAGCTGGGGGATGTGCTGGGTGGTTAGGGAGCTCGAGGGGCCGTTCTGCGAGGGCTTTTAACGCCCTTAGCTTCTACGGATGAGGATATGAAGAACTTCACTCGGAGGCAAGCACTGGCTGCGAAAAGAAGAGTACTACGTGCTAGGTCAACGGCTGTGAAGGGGAAGTTTTGGATGATATCCAGTGAGTATGCTTTAGTCCCTATGTATGCTGTCCTCTGACGCGTCCAAAGTCTATATCTCAGCATCGAACGACGAGAAGAGCTCAAGTGGTCCTTCCACTGCATTACCCTCCACCTCATATCCCTCACATTGGACGGGGATGCGCTCCTGTTCAAGCATAAGCGTTACCTTGAGATGGCCGAAGAGTCTAAGGCGCCAGGACTGGGGAGGCCAGGATGACTTCTAAGTTCTGTCCCTCTGCCCATGTTAGCCGCAGCGTGCTTGCGTAGGTGAGGAAGGATGAAGGGAGTTGAATGAGATAAAGATACGTGTTAGTATGTCTTGCGTAGGTTCTGTCTTCTTCCTCCTTTCGTCACTTTTACTTACGAAAAGCTTACAGGTTCTACCATCGAGTATCCTTTCGACATAACCAGCATTCATCGACCACCTCCAGACTGGCCAACCTCTGCTGCTGCCTGCGCCACCTCCGCTCAATGTATCCCGCATAGTTGGGCGGTTGGGGTCATGCTTTACAGGCTGCTAACTCACCAACGTAACCAGCGCCGACGCCAATTCCAATGAATGCGAAGCCGCTGAGGTCAAGGGAGGGGTGTGGGGTGGACAAGGTGCGGAAGACGCAGGGAGATGCGCATAAGTTGAATGAGATGAATATGAGCGTTGCTGGTATGTCTTTTCTTCTTCCTTTTTTTCTTTACGCTTGTTTACGAAAAGCATACAGATTCTACTTCTGAGGACCCTTCCACCAGCGCAGCTGCGGCTCCACCACCTCCTGCTCGATGTATCCCAGCAAGTTAGGATGTGTTGGTGAAATACTACCAGCTCGTCTACCAGCTACACCTTCGTACCTGAATATTTGAACGCCAATGGCATCGCGTCACGGTCTCAGCGGATCTTGTGTGACGTCACGCGATATCTGAGATACCGTAGGAACACCCAACTTATATATAGGTCGTGTTTGGTTGACTGCAGACACTCGTCTTCGTCTCGTTTTTAGCTGGTATCAAGCCTGCTCCTTCCTTAGATCCCCCTCGTAACAACGAGGCTTACTCTTTGCTCTCTCTCCGATTCATTCTGCACTCGTTGCTGCCATACTTTGGTGGCAACCTCTAGTCCTCTCCTCCCTCATTCTCATCCTCTTCTCGCGCTTGCCTGGTTGGGCGGCGGACACTCATCTCTCCTCTCATCTGATATCTAGGGCTCTATCTTGCTTCAAGACCCTGATCCTGAGATGTTCTTCTCTGCTCCCATCGTGGCTCTCTTACTCTCGATACCCCCAACCTCCTCTCCGCCGGTGATCCTATCCTCAAACAGACCTCTCTCTCCCGCTGTCGTCCGGGACGACGTCTGCCTTTGGGGCTCTTTCACTCCCGCTCCTTTAGAAGTCTGTCCGGTTCGTAATGGAACCGAATCCGCCAGCCACCTTTCCTCGTTCGCCACCGGAGTACTGTCTCAGGTGGTTATCAAGCGCGACGTCGAGACAAGTGCTCCGTCAGCCGTCAATACCCCTCCTCAAGCTCCAACACCTCTCCCTTATCCATCCTCAGGCGCCCCTTTATCGGCCCCTACCCCCGCTATCCATATACTCAACCTCTCTCAAATCATGCACTTCCGGGCCAGCTTCCTCGGCGTCGGGCGCGCCAAACTGGATTCAAAACATACCCCGCCCGACTGTCTGACTGAATCGCGCTCGGGGTAGAGCACATATCCGCCGTACGTTCAACTCGTTCATCATCAGACTCGCTCAGGGAAAGGCGCGCACGATGTCGTCCAACACAAGTAAGCCATTCTTCTCATTGCCATTGCTGTTCCGAGAAACGGACTAGCGCCTCACCAAGGCCACCGCCCCCTCACCAACACGGCGACTAACACTCACCGCCACAACCCTCAATCGACGCCTCCACCCGCCCTACGGAGCACGACATCGGCACATTATCAACGCGTTCGTCCCCACTTGGACGCGCACGCCGGACCCGGCCATCGCTCTCGCACTCTCGGAGCATTTGGAGATGTTGGGAGGTATGGGGTGGAGGAGTTTGCGGCGGGATGTTGCTGCCACGGACCCGGCTCAGAGGACACCGCATTCGATGCTCCGCCCGTCACATCCTCAACGCTGCACCCTCTGCTTCCCTACGCACCCAGAAGACCCGCACAAACAAGATTATGTAATGGGCGTCTCTTCTTCATCAACCTACACTACTCTACCCAGTGATTATCTCGCGTCCAACATCACAGTCCCTTCGGAAACTGGCACGGACCTCATCATCAACCAAATCCTCCTCAACTGCCGCATCACACCACAACACTAAATCAAACCGCCCTCCTTTCCCACACCCTCCTTCTTCCCTCCATCCCGCCAGCAACATCGATTCCGCTCGCTCAGCTTCACTATATTTCATAATGACATGATCATGTATGTTTCTACGAACCCCTAGTCTCAATAGTTTAGCGCACCGTTCACGATCTACCACATACAACGATACAAACGAATACAATGCTCCCATTCACCAATCACCTTACGTTCCAGCGTCTATGAACATGCTCACGAACGAGTCGGTCCAGCTGAGGTGTCATCCAAAACGCCGATCTGATACCGTATGCAACGCGTCCGTAAGCTCGATGGTCTGGAGTTGAAATGTATCGCTCGGCGGGAGGCGAGCTTTGACTGGACTTAGTATTTCCTCCCGGTTCATTAGGATTCAACTTGTCCCTTGAGGATACGTAAATTACTGCAGGTAAACCCTGGAGCACACCGATTATAAAAACCACAGGTCATAAAAGTTTCTATCGCATGGGGAAATCGAAACGCCGCGTACCTCTTTTGCGTCTATCGTATCCATAATCCAGGATGTGAACTGGACTGGAGGAACTGTTCACGGGGATCGGTGCCCAGGGTGTCTCGATTTAAAAGCGGTGCTTTTCACTCGGAGGAAGATACGCTTTCCAAAGATTACGGATAACCCCCGACATTGTATTAACTAGTCGGTACATATTTGAAAACGTCTTCTATCACGGAGTACTTAAAAAGTTCATGTTTTTAACTACCAGAGATCGATTCAACGACTCTGAATATTTAATTTAATTCGTGACTCTTCCAACATAGCATCATACCAACGACTCTAGCCACTCGTCTTACGGTTCTTACCATCTCCTGCCTTGACGACCAACTTTTCTTGTTTCTCTTCATATTTCTGGGTTGGACTCTAGGACTGTGAGATGATATGTTAGATATAATTTAAGTATCATCGAGCATTCACATACTGTCGGTGAGGTGGGGACCGCCGTCCGTCTGCTACCAGACTCGGCTCAAATGCAGGTTGAGTCCGCTTTCTGCCAGTGCTGCTACTGCGAGGTGCACCAACGTCAACGACACCTTCTTGAGAACCAGCATCAATGTCTTCTTCCGGAGCTTCATCGACAGATTTCCCAGAGGTGTTGCCCACAGTGTTCCTGGAATACTTACGGTCAGTAATAATTAATTTTAACGACGAGAGTGTTCTACTTACCGATTTCTCCTCTTACTGGACTCATCAGATGTACGATGTTGCTTCCACTTTCTTGGTACTGAGTCTATGGCACTTTCGTTTTCCGCTGGCAGATCCTGAGGCGCATCTACTGAGGTTATCACTTGTGATGGTCCGGTGGCAGTTGGTACCGGCGATCTTGCAGTCGGACTCAAGGATTCTGGAGTCGTTGCCGTTACCTGTGGCTCGAAAGCCGACATCGAATCTACAGTGGAGTCTGTATTAAATCCTGAGCTTGTGAGAGACTCGTGTTCCACAGGAAGCCCCGGCGATTCGATAGCTGGATTCGGGAGCTCTTCAATTTTAGCTGATTTACCCGCATGTGATGATCTGACCAGTCCTGTTTCCCTACGGGCCCATGGTTCAGATGACGGACTCGCCTCATCACCATCCATGTACTGTAGACCGAATCGCTACATACGTAGATGAGGATATATGCAGCAAGCATAACAAAGGTATTACTAATTACCGCACAGTGTTCTTGTACATGCCTGTCCACGGCGGACATCGTCTCTGCAGGTATTTGTTTTCTCTCTTTCATAGAGTTCCAATCCTCCATAAGTAATCTGGCTTTGTTTCTGGAAGAAGGACACTCTGAAATGTGTTTCCGTAGCATGTCATCCAGGTGAAAACTGACCCGATGAGACATGATGCAAAGATTAGAATTTCTGATTGCCTTATTATAGTGATAGAACAGACCTGGGGAAACCAGGACCATGGTCCATTGTCAGGAGATCCAATATGCGGAAGAGGGCACCAGAACGAATAGTGCCAGTAAGATACCACTTATCCCCTGGGGACTGGGCTTCAAGCATTTCCATCAGCCAGCTTGAATACTTTTGGTCGAGGATGTTGCCCAGTACTATAGTGTGTCTTTTGCCCTTCACCAATCCTTGCTCTATCACTAACGAGCGGGCCTTACGCATAAGAAGCGGCAGGGAGAATAAAAGAGGCGATGCTGTCATAATCTGGCACAAAAAAAGTATATAGTCCTGAGGATATGAATCTATGTGGTGAAAAATTTCGTTGTCAATCAGATTTCGGAAGTATGCGGGGCAACGACGCTGCTCAGGGATTTCAGTCATACTGTATCGTGTTGAGGAATTAAAAGCTTACCCTAACGTGGTCATTAATGAGAAAACCTAGTGAACTTGGCAGTTGATGATAAAGCCCTATAGTACTAAGTACTTCATCACATTTACTGAATATTTCGGACGGGCCCAGCTGATAAACAAAATCTAGAGCATCTTTGTGCCCACCACTGCGAAATAGATGCTCAAAGCCGAATCTCACTGCGTAAAAGGATATATCTTGGACCTTCCTTTGACATTCTTAAAGGAAAGTTAGTTTACACTATCTTCAATTCACAATTCGCCTACTTACTGGCAATCATTAGTGGATCGTGTGACATTATGAACTTAAATTTAAAACACCAAATGGAAAGTCGCGCATGCGCCTTTTTTTTATCGATATAGAAATATTTCGAGCGAGAGGGATCTTGAAGAAAATCATCCAAAGAGGCGTGATAAAATTGAAGTGATCGTCGTGATTCAGGAAAGCCGTTAATCTCGGAGCTAACGTCGGTAACCGAGCCAACATCGTCAACCGAACCAACATCATCAGCTGAGCCAATGTCATCAGCTGAGCCAATGTCATCAGCTGAGCCAACGTCGTCAACCGAGCCAACGTCGTTAACCTCGACAATGGAATGAAGGTCTGAGAGGAGAAGCGAGACTTCACCATCCTCAAGTCCAAGAAAATGTTCAAGTTCATGAATAGGAGGCTCGAAATCATCTATACTGAACATCATTACTTCAAATATACTCGCAACCTTTGGGTACTCTTTGCTGCCAATAGTCGAAAGAATGGCAGTGTACAATGCATCTAATTCTGCAAATGCTGCATTTTCACTGTTCGGGACGACATTGACATTAAGAATGGATTCCAACCTTTTGAGTGGGTTGTGTCGAGGGCTGGATACATATTTAACAACGGTGGCTGCATATATGAATTGTCCTGACGATTTGTCGACAAGCCTTCTAATGCATGTTTTGTCTGGCCAAACTGCCGGCAAGTTGCGACCAAGTGTATGACGTAGTTTTATAGTATTGAAACTGCTTCGAAGAAATAGTTCAATGTCTTTGTCGGGCTGATATGTCTCGTCAAGGCATAGGCGGGTGCAAACAGAAGCAACATCCTCTGTATTGAAGGTTTCCCGAATCTCCAATTCAGGTCGACTAGCAATAAGAAACCGAAGTTGAAGTTGTGGGACACATGTCACTGTTTCCGAGCAAAGCTTAGAAATGGCCTTGACGATGGCAGTCTGAGCTTCTGGATGCTGACATTCATCCAGCCCATCGATTACAATTAACCTAGGAACTTTCGAAGCGGGAACTGACCGAAGCGGTTCTATTATAAGGTCCCGCATTTGCTTCTCGATCGAGTGCTCGAATATTTTCGGATGGTTACCCAAGCAGGATATAATGCGTTCCTTAGCATCCGGGACGTTCAAGCACAATTGATAGGCAATGGTGGCAACAAGGCATTTTTCATTGTTTCTCCCTGCTGCAAAGCGAGAAAAGAAGAAGCTAGCTAAAAGCTTGCCTTCGTCATAGCATCCCTGGGCAGTTGTCTGAGCTATAGCGGATTTGCCGGCTCCCGCAGGTGCATACATCCACATGATGTTCGAAGAATTTTCTGCACTATCGATCCAGCTCATTATGTTGTTCAGGACAGCTGATCGCGTTTCAGGATGGCATTTCGGTGCATCGTAACGCTCGCCCGAGTCAAATGCAGCTCCTGCGACCGCATTTTCTTCCAGAAGTTTAAATCCTGTTATAATAGGCGAGTCATAACTTAGTAGCGTTATAGTAGTGAATGCCAATAGCACGACGGACCATTTTCTTTCGTGCAATGTTCATTAAATATATTGGTGATCTCGTTCTGCGTCAGGTGGTTGATAACGAAGTTTTCCGCGTTAGTAAAGCTGGGCATGGTTTGAACTTGGACTAAGTAGTGGTAACCGGTTACGGGGGTAAGTTTTGAAGGAAAAAAATGAGCTTAATATGCCTCACATTAGGATGACACGATGTTGCAACGCATTGGCTAGTCTCGCTTGCCATACTCTCACGATGCCCTTATCGGGACGAACACCCATTTTGGGTGATCTCATCCTGAGAGTCTGGGATCAAACCAACGACTTTTGTGAGGGTACGGTATTCCGACTTTCTCGGACCATTTTTTTCACCATCCATGGCTCAAGTTGGCTCAAGCGCTCATTTGACGCTCACTCAGCATTGCTCAAAATCACTACTTACTGTCCTCCCTCGCAACACCGGAATACTCATGAATACCTCACAGGCATCTCTCGCTTGTCGGGTCTTTCGCCATATGACGCTCATTGAGAACGCCAATGACACTGTGGTGATTTGTGTAGGCGTGCAATGTTCAATCGCTCAGGAGTCAGGAGTGTGGATTTAAGCGCATCTGCTTAGTTCCTCGGTTGCTCGAACTTCTGATTTGCTTCTCATCTTCCACGTCCAACATCCAACGTCCACCATCCACCATCCATCTTCACCGATCATCTCCGAAACTATTATCCGCCCTACCATAACCTTATTACAATTCCAACACACTCGCTGAACTGAACATGGCTGAATGAATTCAAAACGTGCCCACACGCCGACGGTGTGGTCACGTCGCACCAACTAGCGTCCAAACGCATACGGACGTACGTCAATTGTCACCAACTTGGTACAGCTTGGAGTCCATATACTTAGATGGCTTACGATGTCGAAGACGCGTATGACGTCGTACATTCCCCAAGATCTCAGCCTTCGAAGTGAGTCCCTCCGTCCCCAACGCCGTCCACAACCCCACACCAATCTACGCCTCCTCCTACCCCACACAGCACCACATCCAATGGAACCGACACCTCGTCGACATCGTACTCCGCTGGACGCGCACGGACCCTATCGTGATCGCCCCCTCCCGGAGCCGAGTTGGATGGGTGGGAGGTGCAGGAGGGCTGTACATTCCCCTTGTCCCCCGAACACACTACATCCAACGGCGGCCCATACAATGCTTCTATTGTCAACACATTCACCACTACATATTACGCATGCAAGTAACCCCAAAACGGACTGCGTAATGCATATATCCTCCCGTCGACTCGCATGCCGTTAGCAAAGTGGCCAGACTGCATTACGTGGCGGGTGCCAGGATGCAGCTGAGGAAGTTGTGGGATGCGGGGGTTCATGGTAGTGGTGGGTGGTTATGGTGCTGCTTATGCACTTTATAGCTTCCATGAAGAGGGAATCTCAGTCGGAGGGAAGCACTAGCTGTGAACGGGAGTGTATTAAGGGCCAGATTGACAGCGATGAAGGGGAAGTTTTGGATGATATACGGTGAGTACGTTTTAGGCTTATCCTACATACGATATCCTGACAAGAATACGTAGCTAGTCTGACGCGGCCAAGTTCTATCACGCAACATCGAGCGACGAGAAGAGCTCAAGGAGTAAGAACGCCGTCATGCGCCAGTCCCTACGACTTTAAGCTCCAGCACCCTCGCGACTAATGCGACCAGGACAGCCGCAGTCCTCCAAACCATGATCAGCCGCAGCATGCTCGCGAACGAAAGGAGGGGTGGAAGCTGGTTGAAATGAGATGCAGATGCATGTTAGTATGTCTTCAATAAGTCCTTTCTTCTTCCTCCTTTCGTCACTTTTTATTTACGAAAAGCGTACAGATTCCACTATCGTGTATCCTTTCGACATAACCAGCACTCATCTGCCATCCCCAGACATAGGTCAACCGCTGCTGCTGCTTCCACCACCTCCGCTCAATGTACCCCGCAAAGTTGGGCGGTTGGGGACATGCTTTTAGGCTGCTAACTCGCCAACAAGACCAATGAATGCGAAGCCGCCGAGGTCAACAGCGCGCTCGCGAACGAGGGGTGTGGGGTGGAAGAGGAAGGGGGATGGAGATGCGCATAAGTTGAATGATATGAATATTAGCCCTGCTGGTATGACGTCTGCTTAGAAAGGATCAATGAATTACCAGGACCCTTCCACAAGCTCAGCTGGGGTTCCACCACCTCCTGAGGCTGCTCGATGTATCCCAGCAAGGTCGGGATGTATCGATGAAATACCGCAAGCGCAACCCGTCAATTCAGGTGTCCGACCCCCCCTAACCGGCCCCTTCATCGACCTACGCTCCGTAGTCGACGACCTCCTCCAAAATCCCGAGGTGGAACTCGATGACGTAAGGGCGTATATTAGGATTGTTTATGAAGTGTCGACGAGCGCTGCGATGTTGGATAAAATGGTCGTTGGTTTGCTGCACTCGGAGCGAGGTGGGTTATTTGTGTTTTTTTCTGTGAGGTGATGTTGATTTTGTTGGTTAGAAGAGAGGGAGAGAGAGAGGTTGGTTTCTGGGTTGTCAAGTTCGTCCAGTACGGGATCAAGTTGGTCGAGTGAGTCAGAGACGGATAGTTCCAGTGGATCCGACAGTTCATTTGAACTGCTGAATTATCCACGAGCGTATGAGGTCGACGTCATCGAAGAGGCGAGGCGTTCTGATTGCAGGGTTGGTCCTGCTCAAGAGGATTTGTTTGGCAATGAGAGGTGAGTGTCTTGGATTTAGGATGTCTTCTGCGAATTGACATACGTTCAGTTTCGACGCGACCCCCCGTGCTGTTCAAAAAGCACCCTCACCAGCTCACGCCATCGCACCTTCTCCCTCCCCGCTCGCTCTCCGCCTTTCCCCCCCACATGTCGCATCGTTGGCGATCGTTGATGCACAGTCTTCCGTGCCTGCCTCCGCCCTCGTCCTCAGTCCAGGCTCCCCTCTGCACCCACTCCCTTTTCAAGTGAACTACCCAGGTCACTACAAGGCCCGGTTCGTCGGCATGAACGGAAAAGAGGGAATACTCAATATGGAGCTCTTCGAAGGCGACTCACGCAATCGTCACGCTTGGTATGAGCCCCGCGAAACCCTTGGACAAGGAGGGTTTGGGATCGTGAGGCTGTTTCAACTGGTGTGCGGGGACGATAGGTATTTTCCAAGGGAGGTGGCGGTGAAGGACATGGATAGTGTCGTTACGGCCGAGGGGGACGACCTTGCATCTAAGGAGCTGATTTTGACGAAGCTCTTGGATGGATCGCCGTGGACGCCGAGGATGTACGACGGGAAAGTCAACAGGCGGAGGAGGTACCTAGTGTTGGTAAGTGCTTTGTTATGCGTTTTTTCGGATAGGGCTGATGAATGTGTATGTGTTTAGGAGGTATTTCGGAACGGCACGCTCGAGGACGTGGAGAAGCTGATGGATGTGTTGCCCCGCGAAATAGTCATTCACTACCTCGCGGAAATCGTATGGCTCCTTTTCTTCTTTGTTTCGTATACAGACATCTGATTATCGCATTAGCTGGCCGCAGTACATTACCTTCACCGGGAGGGGATCATCCACCGTGACCTCAAACCCTCGAACATATTCATGGGGTCGGACCATCACGTCCGCCTCGGTGATTTCGGCATGTCGCACCGTTTCAGATGGCCTACGGAGGAAGTCCTAGCCTCACCAACCTACGCAACCTGGCTCGCCATCTCCGAGAAGTCAATAGCGCTCGAAGACGCGGGCCATAGGTCCCTCGACGATTTCCCCCTTCTCTGGGCGACTGAGGAGAACCCCTGGAAGATCAGGCAGCCATGCGGGACGGCGCTATATGCTGCGCCCGAGGTCATGAAGTCGCAGTGCTACAGCTTTGGTAGCGACTTCTATGCCGTGGGGGTTATGGCCCATGTTTTCCTAACAGGAGGGGAATTCCCATTTGCGGAGAGGTTGAAGCTGGAGGATGAACCTGCGAATGATGCGTTCCGCACCATCGTCCTCTCTCCTAGCTTGTCGTCGGTGGAGGCGGACTTCATTGCCAGGGTAAGCCCTTTCAATCTAGCGCAAACTTTTCACACGTATTCAAGGCTTTTGTTTGTAGATGATTAGTTTATCCCCCGATGACCGTATGGAATATACCGAGATGAGGGAGCATGAGGTCTTCAGGGATGTGTATGTGACTTTTCATCTCTATTTCGATTTTCCTATATTGACTGTCCTTATGTTTTGTAGTAACTGGACGGCAATTGAGGAGCAGCAAGCAGCCCCCAGCTTTGGATGCTCGTGGCACGAGCTGATTGAGGTGATGGTAGGCATGAAGAGGACCGGTCTACCGAGTGCTAGTTCTCCCGTGGCTCAGAGACAGATGTAGTCTGTCCTTTAAGCTGTCATTCTCCTTCCTTGGTGTCTCGGTATTGGCTACGGTTGTTCTGTTGGCGTATTCCCGTCTAGTCCAAGCCCCGTCGTTCAGCTCTGCCTCTTCCAGCTCATCCTTGTCCGGTGACCGGTCCCTCTTCGACCAGTCCCTCTTCATTGAATGCCTCCTCCTCCTGCTCCTCCTCCTCCAGATCCCCGTCGTCCAGCTCGGCCTTGTCCACTTTCCCGTCGTCAAGACCCCTTGTCCCATTGCCATCAAGGCTGCCCTTTAGCCTCTCTCCAAGTTCCATCCTCAAACGTACCTTCGTCTCCTACCAAGTCCATGTACTGTCTGCATCGCCGATTGTGGGCCCGTTCATGTCCTCTAGGCCGTAGTCCCCAGTTCCACTGGCCGTATACCCATCGCTGCTACGTCTTCCTTCCCTGTCTTTTTCCTCTGGCTTCTCTTTGCCGGCCGCACCTCGCGCCCTTACTGTAGCTTCACTCGTTTAACCTTCCTCCGGCTACTTTTTATCGGCTGCGCTTTGCCCCCTTACTGTAGTTACATTCTTTCATTTTCTCTTTTCATTTTATTTTTGATTCTTTATTTTTATCCTGTGCATCTATATCTCGTATCATCATCTAATTCGTTATCTATTTGCTTTCCATTGTCAAGCGCGAAAGGGTGTTCCGAGGTGTACGTTTTCCTCTGGCATCCTCTAAGTTATAGCCCACGGCGCACGGCATATGTAGGTTGATTATGAGATAGCTTGTATGTGGAACGGTTTGTCACCTTTACCGTGACACGCTACTGACACAGTATGTGACTGTGACGTCACTCCAAAACAACACCGTGGAAATCCACTCTCTCTCTTCGACTTTCGAACTACCCATTCTCAAACTCTCTAACAATGCTGAAGCGCTGATAAGTATATCAGACCAAGGGAAACGACATGTGGTTAGCCAGTTTTCCGGTCACTCTTACCAAGGACTTCTTCGGTCTTCACTGTGCGTGTGCTCCCTTGGTGCCACCAAATTCATGTCGGTGTCGTCCTGCCCGTCCAGTCTCTCCTAAACCTCGTCCAGTGTTCCTCTTCCAGTGTCAAGTCATCAATATCCCCCTCGTCGAGACTGCCCCTTCGTCCAGGACATTGTCTAGCGCTCCATCTTCAAGACTCGTCGTCTGTGCAATGCCTCGCCTAGTGCCCCCCGTCCAGTCCCTTCCCATCCAGCTCCACCTTCAACCTTGTCCACTTCCCCGTCGTCAAGAACCCCGTCATCAAGACCCCCTCGTCCCATCGCACGACTGGCCTCCAGCCCCTCTTCCAGTTCCATCCTCAAGAGCACCCTAGTCAAGAGCCCGTTCGTCATGACTCGTCGTCTGTGCAATGCCTCGCCTGGTCCGCCATCTCGTCGTCTCCTACAAGTCAACTTTCGGCTCTGCGTCGCCGGGTGTGGGCCCGTTTATGCCTTCTTGGTCACAGTCCTCGGTTCCACCCTTAGTTCTCGATTCCCGTCGCGTTCGTAATGGACTTAGGAATCGACAGAGATGGATTTGTGGATCGGACCAGAGGCTGAGGGCGGTGCAAGAGTGGAAGGATTGAACATGGATTGAACGTGGCGGGAGAGATGAGGGAACAGCTGTTGTTAGACGCAGCTATG
>JASFCZ010000141.1:0-15152 GCA_036937155.1 Cyathus pygmaeus
TGCGGCAAATCATAGTACTAGGACCCACAGCTATGGATCTGTTCACCTCCGTTAGGACCATTAGAGATTGAAAAGCCTACCTAGTAACGTCGAGATGTATTACGGTCAAGGCTTGGTCAAATATAATGTATGGCGTTTCATGCTCTCATCCATAGCCTCTTCTCCCGCAGTCATCACCCTAAGTCTTCACCTGGCTGCTAATTTTCACTGTCCTCATGACTGCGGAAAATGATAAAGCTACTACCATGTGATGATCTGCAATACCTATGACATCTGAGAAGTAGATTTCGTGTGGGCGCGTGCTCCGTTTTATCCCCACGTCTTCCGTCGTCTGATTTTGGCGTACATGCTATTCTTGATAGATAATTTCTCACCGTTCGACATTCGTATTATAGGCTTCAGTGAGGAAGTAAAGACATGATGGAGTAACCCGTCTCCGAATCCACCAACGTAGCATTATTCGGCAGACAATCATGGACATTGAGATACATACATCGTACATACACTAACATCCTTGTGTAATGATGTCGTGATGATGTTTCTGCCTTTCGGCTTGCGCTACTTCGTCTGGCCGTTGCCTTGGCATTTCAAGGTCACTTAAACGAGTAAGTAAGTACTAAATAGTATCGCAACGATTCCGTTCGCTTTTATCCACTCTTGGCTCGCCCTATTCGAATTGCTTAGCTTGTATTCGTACCTGTATTTCCAGTAACTACATATAATTATCACTGAATATGGATGCACTGACGGATGCTTTGTATGGTACTTAAGTTAGTACTACCACTTGACTACGACTTCGGCGTTCTGCATGCAACTTTCCAGATGCAATCGCTAAGTTAAAGTAATATTCTAAGGCCTAAGCCTTTACTATTTAACATATTCAAATAGCAGCAAAATATGACGTACATTATTACATAGTTTTGGTTGCGCATACCGCTTTGATAAGATTACCAGTGCACCTTCCGACTCGGAAAGGTCCTCGCGTTATTCATAGGATTTGTGCCGGTTGGGCTCACACACTCCAAACTCTTCCCGTGATAGGAGATTATGACATATAACAACCATCACCACAAGCCAGATGAGCATCTTGAAGTTCCTTGAAAAGTTCTTGACTCGATGATGATCCTTGGACGATCCATTAATTTTGCACTCGGATGGGTCGCCGGATGAGCCGACTGGACAGTGGCGGTTTGATGATTATTGCCTCGGCGCATGTTGTACCACGTTCACATGAAAGATGCATGGATTGAGTAGGCCTTTCTCCCCAAGAGTCTATACAGGTCTAATCTCGCCCACTGATAACGAGCTTGAATTTGACGTTCTAGAAGTTATTTTTAGTATTGGGTACGATTGGCATCCGACATCCTCCTATGTATATATTGTCGTAAGCTGCTCCACACCTCTCGAGCTTTCCAGCCCGCCGAGGTCTACTTGTACAAGGGTCAACATCGAGCCGGCCATTCTTCTTAACGCCACTCTGTCGCCGTCAATGGGTACGACATGAACGTGAACGTCTGCAGCCGTGCGAACAGCTCGGTACGATAATTGATAGGCGTTATGTTGCCTCCATGTCTTATCGGCGTCAATCTACTGTCGTGCTACTAGGGGATGTAGGGAACCCGTCTGCGTGTGCTCTGGCTCCCAGGCCAGCCGATACTCGTGCTCGCCTATAGACACCTATAAGAAACCCGTGTCGGGTGGGTCACTATTCAGCCTACAGTTATGTCGTGCCACCTAGACGATCCGATAGCCATCGTTGGCGCTGGGCCCGCGGGTCTGATAACTGCGCATGTACTTCTCCAGGATGGGTTCAAGAATGCTCAGCTGTTCACGCGCGACGATGGGCCTGGAGGGATCTGGTTAAGGAAAAGAGTGTATCCTGGATTATCGTTGAACAAGTGAGTATCTTTTCCTACATGGAGCTCTCACGTCCTCACGACATTATCACAGTGTACATGGCGAATTCAGATTCTCTCCCTTGCAGATGAAGATACCAGCTAACGCATCCGCAACTGGTGGGCGTCTGAATGGGGACGTCGTCATAGACTATTTCGAGGAGTTTGCTCGGGACTACGTTGGGTTGGATCGGATACGGTGCGAGGTAAACATCCTAAATGTTCATAGGGTGCAGGAGGGAGAATGGGTCTTGACGGTGCAGAATCTACACACAAGGACGAGGGAGGATCTGAGGTTCAAGAAAGTGGTGTTATGTACGGGGGTAAGTTTTCTCTATTGGACTTGTAATGCAAGGGACGTGAATGAACGTGGTTGTAGGGAGCCAATACACCGCGTATTCCAGAAGCCGTATCCCCACGGGTAGCTCGGAAAGAGGGGTTCTCGGGTCTGGTCATGCATTCGGCAGAGTATGCAAGCCGAGCGCACGAAGTGAGGCAGACACAGGGCGAGGTGGTCGTTATCGGAGGAGGGAAGAGTGCACAGGAGTGAGTACATTCCTTTCTCGTCGCAGATTCGTCAACCAACGACAGGATAGCATCTCAGCCCATCTAGTCAACAGTGATCCTACGACAGGAGTAACTGTCGTGTTCGAAAAGACAGACGCGTTCCTCGCGACGTCAAAGCCACTGCCCGCGTTCCTGAGGCGGAGTAGGGTCTTCACAGTGATGTCACCGCACATTGAGCTGCAGACATGGATGGAGTGAGTCCTGTGAAAAATTGAATGTCGCTGAGCTCTAAAGACTCCCGCAGACGCTTCTTGCATACATCATGGATAGGAAGCAAGATCATCAAGTTCTTTTGGAACATGCTAGCAGAAGACAGCGTGCGTCCGCAGTGCACCTTGTCTGTATTGCCTGCTAACCCGGTTACATATACTAGTACCATGCATATTCCATTCCGAAAACATCGCCTCTCCGTCGAACAACATCACTTTTCTCGACAACTAGCGTTAACGACGAAGGTGTCGTTAGACCTGACGGGTTTTATGCTTTAGCTGGCGATGGAAAGATCAAGCTGGAGGCTCCGAATAGAGTAGTGGGATATACTAAGGATGGGGTGCGGTTGCAGGACGGGAAGGAGCTGAAAGCGAGCACGGTGATTCTTGCTACGGGTTACGAGTCCTCGTGGGGTCTTGTTGATGGTGCGCTCGTTTATTTCTTCGCTGGCAGATGAGGACTGACACGTGGCGTTTTCAGAGCAAACGAAAGAGGCAGTCGGTCTCAAGCGAGTGCCTCTCGAGCACGGACCAGATGAATGGAGTGACTATCTCACGTTGAATGAACCTCCCCGAGTATTGGAAGAAAAGCAGGACGTTCCATTGTTCCATCGGGGACTGGTACCTGCCAAAAACATCCTCAACTGCGATTTCGCTGTTAACGGGGCAACAGTACGTACCTCCTTCCTCATCTCCTTCCTCCACACCAATCCCTACCGAACTCTAGGTGACGACGAACAACGGCTACGCGTTCGAAATTAGCGCACACTGGATATCTTCATATTTCCTTGGAGACCGCATGCGACTTCCGAAGACACCTTCAGATGCTATTTCACTCGCACAGAGAACCGCGCGGTGGAACCTAAAAAGACACCCTGGGTTCTACAAGGGAGGAAATGACTCGTATGGTGCTGGTGTCCAGTTTTGGTCGTGAGTCCGATCTCGTGTTACGTCTAGCTGGAAATTCCTGACGATGTTCTCAGGTGGCCTCAGATGACAGACGAGCTAATGGAGGACATGTATATTCCAACTTTGAGGTCGAGAATCGAAGGGAATTGGTTGACTTGGTCGTTCACTGTTGTCGACCCCATGCAAATCCAGTCACTGGGAGAGGAGAGGAGGAGGAAAAGGGAGATAGAAGGACGGGAAAGCTAGTGTTTCTTAATTCATTCATGTGTAGAAATGCGTATGCATCGTATACGGCCGTATGGGTGGATTGTGGATGGTCGGCGACTCAGAATGGATGTTGGAACTTGGAAGCTGGCCTGTGGTTTGTTTGGCTCGAGCATGTTTGGCTTCACCCTCTGCGAATAATTAAAGTCGAGTTGGGTAGGAGTGACCTCGTCCCGTCCGTTCCCGCCGTTCACCGTGCTACTTACTGATACTAGACCGTCGCTCTCTCACACAAGACCTGAAGAATATAATTCCTTTCAGACGTAAGAGGGAACTATGAACTCACACTCTTCAACCTCGTCTTTGCTTTCACCGTCGACCTTCTCCGTCTAGCATGGCCTACGAAATGTACAAGAGAATTACGGAAGTTGATACAGCATGTCAATCGTTCAAGCATGATGGAAGATACAGCGATACTGAAGTCTTAAACCGAAGCTTTACCAGCATAAAATGACTCTCATATATGATGACATTATTGACATATAACTCGATCATAATATATCAATGATATTGTTAAACGTAAGTAAGGGCCCATATTTTATTACCAGTGCCAACAATAGTCTCAGTGGCTTAATATATAGATAATGATCCTTTTATCACTACGCGTTACGTCTTGGCTTCGAAACGGTCTTCTCAGCTAGACTCGGAGGAATTCTGGCGTTGTTGTGCAACTTGAGATTCGAGGTAACGAAGAGCCCATCCTACGAATAGGCCAGTAATGGAAATAAGGCCCGACAATACACCTACTCCAGCCAGCACCCAGCCAGCCGAAAAGCTGAATTCCTTAACAACTGGCTGCAAAGCAGCAAGAAACGCGCTTAACGCCGCTAAAAAGGACATGGTCGATTGACTTTTGCGAAGGAACTGGATCACCGTCCACGAAGTGGAAAATATCAGAAGATCGTCAGGACTGTACAAAGTATATTAGCTATATAGAATTGTCACGAGCTGTAAACAATGCTTACGTAGACGATGCTTGAGGGTCACGAGGATAAGGAATCGGTGTGAAGAGTTCAGGCTGAAAAACTTGAATCACTTCAAAATATCGTCGTTTGATTGTCCAATTCGTTGTTGACACTTCGTCGTATACTCTTCCATATGCTGCTAGGCCTGCCGGAATATATATGTGAGTCCAAGTCACTTATCGCTATAATACTTAAAGGTAAGCGTTAAGGGTGCATACCTGAACTGGCTCCTTGTTTGGACCATGCCTTCCAAACAGCTACTGATGACATATCCCCCTGCATTATGGTTGACGGCACTAAGGGACAAATACTATATACCTCAAAGAAAATGTACGGGAAACGAAAACGTATAAACCTATTCCCAATATCAGTCTTCAATGATCTGGGTGATACTCCGCTAATAATATTTCCAATATGCGGAGGAAGATTCTTGACACCAATGTACCAGTGAGCTGAGAGTTATACAGAGAATGTCGGCATAAGTAAAGTCCTTATTAGTGTAAGGTCGCCTTCTTCTCACCATTGGAACTGAAAGCACCGAAGAACGTCGCTGCCTGATTCTCTATCATATCAATCCTTGCGGCGTTGAGCTTGTCCGTCAAAGGAGCTGCGGACTCGTATCAATGGACATCAACATCATTAAACTTGAATTCGAGACGTACCGAGAGAGTTTTGAAGCATACCGATGAGATTATCTTGTTTATGATATTTAAGATACATGGGAGATATGGATCGTTCATGGCCATACACTTTGATTACCCAGGTACCGGCCATCTGATCATCATTCTGATTTCTGGGTCCTCCACCACCCATTGCCTCAGGGATTGGTTCCAAGCTGTTATCGTTGAAATTCAAGTAGTTTGAAGGATATCTAATCGCCTGGCCAGTGGGGGTAGACCTGTAATCCACTGACTGAGGGAATAATGATTTGTGACCGTCCCGGCCATAGGCCCAACCGGCGGGTGTACCATGTATTAATCCCAGGGGATTATCTGGTATTTGACGCATTGGAATAGTTTGAGGCTCCAGGTGATGGACATTTACAGGCTGATACCAAAAATTGCCGACATTAATAAGCATAAGTACAGTAAGTACTTACTTAACATTGATTGAAAAGTAGGTATCAAACGTACGCCGGGTGGTGGTGTGTTCCAGTTCATAGGGGCTTGAGGCATCCTATCAGGCTGAAACTGAACAAATGTCGCCATTAATATGCATAAGTATGGTAAATACTTAAAAGTGATTGAAATAAGGATAAAACGTACGCCGGGTAGAAATGTGTCTGTATGAGAATAGTTCGGTGAAACGTAGTGCGTTTTTCCTCTATTCTCTTGAGTAAATAGCTCGCGCCGGGGCGCGTATATCATGCGGGCAGGCTGATTGGACGTGTCATGAAATTCATCGAGACCAGTCTCTATACCAGTTCCATTTATTCTAACAGTTTTTGGTCGATTACCTGAGCTAGCGACTCTAGGCTCTTCTGCGTCTGCCAGTGGTGGGAGGAAAGGTGAAACCTGAGGCATGACTGGTATTTATCATTTACAACCGTTTGGATAAGCTTAGATACATCTAGCGATGTACTTACGTGATGCCGGGGATGAAGAAATAGGCTCTCCAGCTTGTACAGATTGATCTGTCTTTGTTGACTCCGTTTTAGTCGTAGTAGGTTCGCTGTCCGTTTGTACTCCCTGCGTTGCGGAATCCATATTACTTGCAGCGGAATCCGAAGCAGTTTTTAGAGTCGACATGACCTTTCGTGAGACAGCGACAAGGGGTTCGACAATATTTAATAATCAGAAACACAGACTTTGAAATGGTGGAAGGGGATGATTTTGGGATAATTCGTATGCAGCTGAGAGTGGCAAGACTTTATATAAACGCCGCACGAACAAATATTTTCCTTCCAATCCCTGTAACATTACTATGTAACTATGCAAGTGTAATAACCGGTGTACGCCCCTCGCGATGATTGCGCGATGACAACGGATATTCGGATGGACCCACTGACAGTGACAAGGACCCACAAACCCAAACCATTGTAAATATTGTCTGGTTTAACTTCGGACTTTGAACTGATGGAAAGCTTAACTTCAATTACAAAAATTTACAAAGTTCTAACTTCTAAGTATGTAAGTTCTGCTTCTCAACATATCTCGGCCATCTCTCGGCACTGTCAATGTCAATGTGATTTACAGCATTTTGGTTCAATGATTCGACATCAGCTCCAAGATTAGTACAAAGCAAAAGGATTTCCCAATGAGCTCGCTCGATAGTAATCCACCAGAACATCATTTTAACCACCATCCTCCCTTCCCTGCTTCGCTACCCTGGTTCCGAGATATCGCCATCTCCATACCATAGATTATCCATTTACTTTCCTGATACACCAAGGCTTTGTAGTGTAACGGAAACGCGTTACGATTGATGCAATATCGACTTCAAAGTTTAGTCCTTACAGACAGTATTTTTTATCACACTGCGGCGCAAAGCCATTTCAAAATGCCGGTACGCTTCGACTAGGCCAGTGTCACCGGAAAGCGAAGAATTGTAATTGTACACATAAGGGCCAAAAGTAAAGACGGTTACCACAACCCCGCTTTGGACGGGACGGCACTGTGTTCGATTCACGGCTATCCTCTTGTTGTACATTCTACTTGACAACTTTTTTTAGTAGTAATATCCTAAATCTGGTTATCCACGTCGGAGTCGAGGTACTTAAGTAATTTCAAGAAGGTTCGAGTAAAGGGCCCGGAATAACTACAAGGGGTGTGTGAGCGTACTCAGGCTGCAGAGGTACTTAGCACCATTTAAGTAGATTTGCAAGATTGATAACAAGACCTTGTAGTGCAGCAGAAATGTGTTGCTCGATTCGAATCAGCTCAGGCAATCAGATGAAAATCTTGGCGCGTATTTTTGAAACCCATCGCTTGGACTGTGAAGTTGACTTCCCCTAAGTAATGTAAGTAGTACTTGCATAGTCCACAAATCATCATCTTGGTGCGCCTAGGAATACTTGCAAGTGTCATAAATTATTCACGAAATCTTGTCTTTGTCTACTGCAGTAAAGTAGTTTCAACATGGATTCCGAAAGGCGGCATCTATGTGGATTGGCATAAGTAAGTGCCAATAGTCGGACAAGACCTTGTACAGTTACGGACAGCCAAAAACATCAAAAAAATTTACACACTTTTCTTGACCCCAAAAATGCACGGAAACGATAGATCTTGCAAAACGCTGTTGTGAGAAACTGTAGGAAAGCTTGACACCGCGATCAAACCACACCCGGTTGGCGCATGCCAGTAGCACAACTGTTAATTTTAATATTTATGGTTTAATACTGCCAGTTAACTTAGTAATTTTGTCTCTGAGTAAGTTTCGACAATTATTGGTGGTGGGAAATTTCATTTCTAGTATTCCAGAGGTCCAAAAGGGGTACACACAATTCATTTTTTGGTCGAAAAAATTTGGCGGAACCATTTTGTTGTGGGAAAAACTTCGGATGTTGTTTTTTAGACGTATTCAAGCTTTCTGATTCAAGTTTGTTAGTTACCTTGCTTGCAAGGTTTCTCCTAGGCCTTAATCCGTGACCTGTTTCGTGCAACCGGAACACAAGCACAAACAACGGCGCCGGCGCCAGCCGGCGTCCCATCATCTCAAACACCGTGTGTGCTAAGTCATCCAAAGTCGACACCATCTTTATCTACTCGTCATCTAAGTACAATGTCCTCTCATCACCTTTAAATATTCTATCTTATCACAAAGTTAGTTTTTCCTCACTCTGTCTTTTACTCACTACTCTTTCTTTCAGAGAACCTTGGTTATCCCAGGGTTCTTGTTTCGTTTTTTCCCCACAGCTCCCAACCTTGGTTTTCCGAGGTTTGGTCCTTGCTTTTCTGTCCCAGCAGTTCCATGCGCGAGAGTCGAGTGTTTGGCTCGCACATTCCTCAAATCCTTACGTCCCTAACTGTCTGTCTGTTGGATGGGGTTGATTTCCCCTCGTCTACTGTGCCTTACAATGTTCAACCACTTCTCGTTGACGTGTTTCCACACTGTACACAGCAACCTCACCTTTCGTCATTTCAACTCATTCCTGCTTATTACTCACTTCAACTCACGCCTGCATATTGCACTATCCTCTTACATACTTTAAACATTATACTTTACTATATGGTTCATTGATCATTGAACAATATCATTAAACAACATACTGGTACTTTCCAAACACACAGCATGCTTGTGCTTTTTGTTCTGCCCTCTCCACCCTCTCAGACTCCAACTGCAACTCTTGTATTGTTTTCCATCACACTTTTGTCGATTTATCTAGACTTTCAAGATGGTCAGTCTTTAAAATCTCTCAGTAATCTGATTGTTGATTGTCCTGAGCTACGAGACAACACCACATATAGATTGAAAGACTCAACCCTCTGGTTGGTGGAATGCCAATGTCGACCAACACATGTGGTATGGTTTGTCCTTGGGACCGGTAATCGGTGTATCCATATGTGGCTGTCATGGGAAATTGTAGCCGTGTCATCGTTCTTGATTGACTTTTGCCTTCCACTATTACATTTATCTGCATTGTTTTCTCATAAGGTAGATGAAACTCATACTCATCCAATGTCATGTGATGTGATATCATTGTGACAATGACCTTAGCAGAGCACTGATATGAGAATGGACCATCTCCCCCCCTAAACAAGTAGGTACAAAACATTGCAAGGGTTCTTAGACTACATAAATGTATTTCAGGTGGTTGAACGAAGTAACTACATGTTATTCTCAGCAGTTATTAAGTCTGAAAGGCAACTGAAGGGAGTTGACCACCAACCAGCCAATTACCACATCAGCAAACCATGGGTGTGCTACGCAACACTAGACAGTGCTCTATAGGACCATAGGACCATAGTGAAGGGTACCTTGTGTGCAGCATTGCATAGTCACCTGCACATGCTATGTAGACACAGGGTGTTGCTATGGAGTGCTATGGAGTGCTATACACAACTCAAGGTATGCTATCTAATGCTTAGGGATCGTCATGGGTAACCCATGAGTACTTCGAGTCCAACCCATACCCATACCCGTGAAAACCCATACCCACAGTAATGGGTATGGGTTTTCACAGGTACAGGTGGGTCATGGGTAACCCATGGGTTTATAGTACAATATTTACAATGTTACTAGTAGTTTGACAGCACACATCATAGAATAATGAGATGGGTTCTGGAACATTAATACTACATAAGTACACTGCCTGGGATGTCAAGACTCAAGACAACTAACTTCTAAGTAGTGTAGTAAGAATGCCTGAGTGCCTCTCAAAAGTTCTACATCATTGAGACTATGGCAGTCCATCACCTAGTAATATTATCTACACAATGTATATAAGGACATGGTAGAATATGTATGTATATATAATATGACTGCATATGTCATAACATTCAATAAATACACCCCAGGATGTTTCTGTAAATGTCAGAATGATTCAGTATTCATCAGAACATCCTTGTATGCACCAGAACGATTCTGAACACGTCTGAATGTTCATGTACGCGTCAGAACAATTCTTGTATGCGCCGGAATGATTCTGAATGTGTCAGAACATTCTTGTATGCATTAGAGTGATTCTGTACACCCCAGTATGTTCTGGTACGCATTAGAGCGATTCTGTATGCCCCAGAACGATTCTGTACATGTATGTAAGTGTCATAATATTATTAAGTAACAAATAATGACTTAATACGAATTTATCGAGGTATGGGTATCAACGGGTCATGGGTACCTAGCAGCTGACCCGTACCCATACCCGTGACCTGCACGGGTTTGGCGTACCCATGATGTTCCCTACTAATGCTATGCAGCACCTTAGGTATTCTACAGGTTGCTACAACTACCTTTGTACTATTTGTCCTATGATATGCTACAGATATCTATCAAAACTCAAATTCCTGCTTCCGAATCTCCAATACTGCTTTCGATTGGCATTCAATCCATATTGATAATTGGTAATCATATTTATTAGTGCAAATTGTAGCCAAACATACATAAAGACTACTATGTAGATATAATACACTAAGTACTAAAGCTTACATCTATGATTTCTCGGACCGTGATCCATTCCCTCCAATGCACGCAGCACTATACGTGAGACAATGGACTCCAAGACACATGGTAACATGATCATCACAGGAATGCTCTTCGAGGTTCAGGAGTATTTTTCTGTGTTGAATGGAATGGGATAAGTATATATCCATCACAAAGTAACGGAAGAAGACAAACTGCTAATATGTTGGTCATCTTGGGGTGATGCCTACGGCCGAGTGTAGACGCAAAATGTCTCATGGTGACTGTTCTAATTCTGTAGGGGAAATTTCACTGGTAGAATCTAAAAACGCGCTGCAATGGTGTATGAGTGCATGAGGAAAGATAGGTATGATGAATGGTGTTCCACTCACCATCTTCCCATCAGTGACATCAGCCTGTGGATCAATTGTAGACGCAGATGAAGACCACGTGGTTGGAGGGATTCGATACGGCTAGAACTGGGATTGGGACTCATTATACTGTGAAGCAAACAGTTAGATGACTGGGCCAGTAGTGCAAGAGACGATGTATAACACGTACCAGCATACAGTGGGCTCCTGAACGTCTGAGTTGAAGCAGGGCATGTACATTTGATCCTCTTCCATTCGCATCCTCCCCTAACACCCTAAATCCTCGTTTCGTATACCAACATTCTAACAGCCCATAACCAATGCCAGGCACATATCCGCCACCCTGCAGAGACGAACTTGTGGCAATGAAGATGTCAACATCAAAACTTTGAAACTGGGAATTCTACATGATGGCAGTATGGAATGGTATCTGGAGGTGGGAAAAGGGTAAGATGGAACAACATTACGAGCAGAGGGAAAGAACTTAGGGATTGTGTACTTATTTAGTCAAGTGGATAACATTTTAGTCCCGGGATTCCTGTGTGGAGCACTAAACACTGCCTAACATGTTGCTTTTCATGCCTCAGTAGCGAAGCTTTGAAGTGGGGGAATGGAGTGAAGAGATGTGGCAAGAGGAGGAAAAGATGGGTAGTGAGTGCCGAGCAAGTTCAAATTTGCGAGTCCGACCAAAGTCTGATGTGGGAAGGGCTGGGAAGGGCAATTACATATTCAACTTACTGAAGACTTTGGACTTACAACTTAATTACTTTGACTTCGACAGCATTCTCATAAGTACTATGATGTCCTATGCAGAAGGGTAGGTATAAGGAATGTTTGGTAGCATGTCCGATATGCTACTGAGGCTTAATAGTGTGATTTGATTGCTATGCAATGCTAGCTAGTGCAGGGTCTAAGCTACAAAGCCTTTGTAGCATACTGTGAAAACTAAGCAACACTATTAAGCACACAGACCATGCTACAGAACCATCTAAGAAGGATTGACAGTGCTATGGAGTGCTATAAACAATGTCACTTGCACTAAAGAGACTATGTAGCATGGTACCAATGCTAGTGAGTACTATAGCCTGCTACAGTTGCTATGTAAATTAGTAGACATGCTATGGGATGCTATGGCCCCAAAATCAGAGTTTGCTGATGCATGTACCTTGCCCATATATTTTCTACTTGATAGTTTATTTTATTACTAGACCTTCTCCTGAATGTAAATACACTTAATTAGAGGTTTCTGGGAGGACCATCCCTGTTGCGATACTCAATGCAACCCGCAGTACAGTACCCAACACACAGCCACATGACTTACTTAACATTATTTTCACACAGATGCAAAACCTCACATTTAGTTCATGTTCGCTACATCCCATTGTCACGAAAAGTAATGCATTATCACGTGACATTGGATGAGTATGAGTTTCGTCTACCTTACACTTTTGGCAAATGTTGACAATTGGGTTCACTCCAGCCTCAATTATTCCTTCCAGTTGAAGAAGACATGGGCACCATTGGTAATGTTAAGGTTGGTCTCAACGTTTTCCATGACCATCACCTTCATCCCTACAGCTAGACTGATTTCATCTGGCAGTGTATTCCGCTTGTTTCCTCTTCCATCACCGGCACTTCTTGCTGCAACTGCATATTTTTCTACAATGGTGAGCGGACACTTCCGAACTGTATCTCCGCATAACATATAAACATCTGTTTACCACTTCTTGAACAATGCTTTTTTAATGTGGCTGAGTTCCACTCTACTCTCACAGTATGTCTTGGGGTCACCAGACACACTTCATTGCCCTGGGCTTCCTTTCACCAGCACAACCTTCGCATTCCCTGCCCCTGCTTCGCTCTCTCTATCCCTGCTTCATTGTCTCTGCCCCTGCTACTTTCTATCAATCCCATCCTCTCTATTTCTGCCCCTGCTTTCGCTGTTTCAGCCCCTGCTTCGCTCTGTCATGCCGTGGTTCGGTTTTGCTGCCCATGCTGGCTTTTTCCACCTCCAACTTCATCCTTGCTTCACTTGGTTACTTTGGTGGTCACGAATTTTCTTCTTTAATTTTAATTGAGTCAACTTTCTTTCTCAACTTAGTTTGTAGCTATTAGCTGTATAGTGCTTCATACTTATTCAATTATGTATTGCATTCCCATTGATTTTCTGCACTCAAAAACCAGTTCATTTTTAATGTTCACTGTTCAACATTCAATGTCAACCCTCGGTGCTCACACAACACTTCGCCCTCCTTTCTACTATGTCATCCTGCAATGAACTTCAAATCCAGCATGCTCATTCTCTTCTCTATGATAATCTAATGTCTATTGATAGGGAGATAAAGCTGACACCCGCCATGGGTGCGATGGTATATCATGGTAATCTCCTCTCACACACAGTTCTTCCTGGTATACTATTCAATGCTATCGGAAAAATCTCGCTATTCACCAATGATCCTTCTCATGGATTACACCCAATATTCCGTTTTTTTGGTCAAATTGTCTCTGCAATTTCTGTACCTATCAATGATCCTGCACGAGTTGAAGAGGTATTCACATTGGGACTTCCATTCTTTGCCTCTCAAGATCTATCGCAAGCTTTTTTCAACCAGATTGAATGTCTTTCGAGGGTAGAAGATTATGAAATAAATGTTCTCCCACCGGGGTTTGTGGTATGTATCACTTTAAGATCGTCTGCTGTTGTCCCTAATACTAATTATTTATAACCTTGAATATGTGTCTATGCTTGGAAAGAAGCCAGGCGATAGTGTTCACACTTTATTTAAATGTTCATCTTTCTTCAACTATAATGTATGTATACATTATTACATTTATCCAGCTGTGTAATTCGGTATTAATATAAAGTTTTTCTAGGAGAGACTATGTGCTGGAACAGTCATTGATATCGAAGCTCATATCAATTAATGGCTTGTTAAAAATTCGGATACATTCAAAAAGTTATTCACACACTTTTTTCCTTCTGCTCGCACTTAAACATTTCTAGTATTTTGAAATACATATCAAAATGTTAACTGTCGTACGAATGGGCCTGGCGCCATGCGATGTACAAAAAGACGTGTCTTTTCCATACAACATATTACTATCTTGTATCTACATTTGTACTTCAGTTACTTATTTTAATTATCTTCATTTGTGTCAGACCTAACTTTTCCCACAATCACTCAGCGTCTGCCCTGCTTACAAGCAAGGTTGTTGCCGCCACCGGCGGCACTTCCCGAGTTTCAAATAAGTCTTATTACCCAGATATTGACTAAATAAGAAATTGATGCCTTTGGCTGTCCGCAACTGTAGTCCAACAGAAAATGTGTTGTTTGATTCGATATCAACTACGAGATTTAGTTAGTCGCCAAGACCAATTGGTTGCATTTTTGCCAGGACACCTCACTGGTTGGTAATACTAAAAGCGAGATGTACGTTTGTGGACTTCACTTTGAAGCTCAGCATCAGTAGCGGAGACCTGAAATCGAGCGTGATGATGTAGGTTTACATCCTTGATATACAAGACCTTGTAGTGCAATGGAAAGACGTTGGTTGATTCGATATCAACTTCAGGGATCAGAAGGTTAACTACCATGAGAAATTTTTGTTTTGGTGCCCGATATTTCTTTGAAGTTTGAAGTAGTAAGTTGAGGACAGTGGGTGACAGTGGCAGAAAGATAATAAGCAAGTGCTATACTACGACGATCTTGGGGAAACTTGTCACCGTCACGTATCAGTTATAAAGTTCAAGTATATCCAAGGGTGTATAGTACATAGGCTACTATAGGGGGAGTCAGAGTAGTGAAATTTCCGGCGATTCAGCCTGGATCCAGTTGTGGATTCAGTCGTGGATTCAGCAGGTGAATCGACGACCGGATCCATGTCAAATCTGTGTTCCACCCTGACTACCCC
>JASFCZ010000142.1:0-15127 GCA_036937155.1 Cyathus pygmaeus
AATGCACCTGAAATTCACCACTGTATGTGCAATGCATGTGCAGTACATGTGTAAGGTAGGGGCAGTGACAAGTACTGATGCAAGCGAGCATTTTCACGTATACAATTTCGAAGAACACAAGTACATTATACTAATCTTTGTCCCCTGCGGTTGCACTCCAATCTTTCAGCCAGATGATATAGGACTTCAGCAACCTGTCAAACACATGCTCAAGCAGGCTATATTTGAGTACCTAATTGATGTCCAACAGAAACAAATTGCTGCTGGGCTGAAGCCTGAAGAAGTTTGAGTGACTACATCACTTCCTAAGCTACATGATGCCTCTGTAGCAGGTATAGTTCACGCATACAACTTTCTTAAAAGTTTGGATGGGCATGAACTTATAAAGATGGTATGCCTCCCATTTACTTATTTCTGACGAGTTCTGACTCCTGATTTGTACCCTTTTCATTCATAGGCCTGGCGAAAATCTATTGTGAAGCAGTGGTGTCTTTCTGCTGAATGTCTTACTAGTGCAGCCGCTCAGGATGCATTAGGTGAGTATCTTTTGAATGATGCTAACTTGCACAGTGAGATCTGGGCCCGGCTTGGCACAGTGCAAGGCCTCGATCATTTCAATCCGGGCATTGAAAATGAGATGGACAACTCTGCAAATGACGACACTGATGTCCCATTACATGAGGTGATCCATGAAACTGTGGGCCAGACATTGGGAAAAAATGTGAACACTTTGTTTGTAGTTACTGAAGTCACTCGAGGAAATAGCGGAGGTGGGGGACTTGTGGCAGCCGGATTGAACGAGGATATGTGGCAATTTGATAATAATGGCTTCAGATGGGAGGAAAGTGGCAAGATTCCAACAGAAGATGATCATATACCAGTAAATTAGTACATTTTTCATGGTTTTGTATGCGATTTTTCGAAAAAAGACATCTACCTATATGTCATGCCTCCCAGTAAGCAACCAACCCTTCATTATGTGTGACCAGGGGCTAAATTAGCAACACAACCCCCCTACCATTATGTGTTACGGTTGCCTCCATACATCCGGAGACAGTACATAGAGAGCAATCAACCTCTTGTGACTTCTCATGGGGTGAGCAACACACAGTAACACTGTTGCACAAAAGATGCAGGCATCACCAATATACAAGACTGAATTGTGAAAGCCAGCAGCATACCTTTTACAAGCCAACAACAGACACGAACAGTGAAGGGGTGGCTGTGGTAATGAAGGTCATGCAGTTAATCTGACCCAAGAACATCCTGATACTTGAATCTAGGGTGAAGACCTGTGGCACACACTCAGTGAACGAGCTGAAGAACTGGAAAGACTGGGAGAAGCATACCGAAATGAAAAGTTAATGATGCAGAGTGGAGGCATCACCAAATGCTAAGCTGAGAGCAGGCAGAAGGGATGCCCGTTGCCAAACCCTGCCAACGGAAGGAATAACTGGTCCCACCAACACTGATGATGTGGTAGGAGAATGTTGATGTGGTGATGGTGAATGTTGACGACGAGGTGAATGGTGACGATGTGGTGGGAGGTGATTGTTGATAATGTGGTGGAGATGCATGCTGATGACATGGTGAATGTGACTGCAAGAGGTGAACACTGATGATGTGGTGGAGATGCACATTGACAACATGGCAGATGTGACTACACAGCATAACAGATGTGGATGTTGATGACGTGGCGGATGTGCATGTTGGTGATGTGGCAGAGATGCATGTTGATGACATGGCAGAGGTGATGTGGCAGAGGTGCATGTCAATGACGTGCAGTGAGTCCACCTACATAGCTATAATCCAGGCGACTTCTGCATATTCTTTTCTGGCACTCTCTATCGATTGGTAGGCCACTTTTTACTGAAAGTACAGACCATCAAGGAGAGAAGGCAGGACATAATCCCTGGATGTATTGGAACCATATTTTTCTTCCATCAGGATGGATTGGACATTCTTAAAGACAAAGAGGAGGACTGGGGAGTAACCACTGCATTTGGAGCCACTCCCTACTTCGAAGGGCTTGATGGGTAGTACTTATAGTGTACTGAATGTATATATGATTGTGGAATGTAACCTATGAATGAAATATTCATTGCACACTGTATTGGACGCTTGCCTCTCAGTCTCTTCATCCTGCTTCAAATAAGCCATTTGTAGTTCATGGATTAAAGAGTCAATAATTACACTATTTACAGTTGTAATTATCAGACAAACATTAATCGAACACTTTAAAGCAAGAGCAAACTGAAATGCACTGGACTTGATGTGCTGTTGGTAAATAAAGGATAACAGACCAGGCACATTGGAGTATGGTAATCCCTATATTGTATTTGCAATTTGATAAGATACTTAGCTAACTATGTAAACATAAATTACATTTGTTAAGTTTCTCTGCCTTTCTGCAGTTCCAGGAAACATTCTGCAACATCCACCATCCTTCTGCAACTTCCAACATTTGGGTGCAGAAAGAACCAAACAAGTACAACATTTCTGCACCCATAAACAAAGACCAACAATGATGGGTGCAGAGATTAAGGTTTGTGGTGCAGAAGGGTGCAGAAGGCCTTCTGCAACTTCCTCATGACTGTTAGAAGATAAATAAAGTTCTGCTTCTTATATAGTGGAGGATTGGCAATAATCATGACCTCGGTTGATCTCATTTTTATTTTACGAGTATGTGCACTGTATGGAAACCGAAAATCTGGTGAGTGACTAGACCTATCAATGTCAAAGTTCAATGTTTAATCTACAGACAGTTACTATACTTCTTGTATTAGGACTCATTGGTGAGCAACATCAGTTATTATTTACTGAATATTATTCAACTAGTCATTAATATCTAGCTCAATTCGGCGTAAGTGTTTCCCGCAAACATCTACCAGTTATGGTTTATAATAATATATACCTAATAGACAAGATTCACTGCTACTTTGTTGTTTGAAGTATCCAACTCCGAAATTGCTCAGCCAGGTCTCGGATGTGTGGCCATACAGTCATCTAAAGTGAACAAATTCTACACGCTGCAGAGTGTCGGGTTTGGAATGTCACTTGCTCTTCACAGTATGTTATCTCACATCACCATCATCAATGCCTAAGCGAATATGGGTGAACAGTAATTTGAGTGCATGCTGCACTTCGGTGAGACTTTGATGGCACTCACTTGAGTGGGTCAAAGTGCGTAGGTAAGTATAAATAATTGTACATTATACCAACATTATACCAATAATGTGAATTAATCTACACTTATTGTGTCTCCTCGCTGTTTCCCACGCACATTGTTTATTTGTACGAGTGCCGCTGTGCACCATCAACCTATCTTCGCTTAATATTCCACTTTCGGAAACTCCAGCTCATCGTTGATGGCATGATGGTGATTGCGTGCGCACTTCCTCCATCATCATGCACAACAGTGAACACATATTTTCACCATTTCTAGCTCAATTCTTTAGCTTTCACCCTCAATCTTTTTGTAGCACATACTGTAAACAAATTTGCATACATATGGTCACTGTGGCAATGTATATATTTATTAATTATGAGAGAAATAGCAGTTTACTACTGTGACCAAACTGTGGCCTGTCTCATTACTTCAGTGAAATATATTCTGTACATCTGTCATAATGTGTAGGTAGTGTACATACAATATATGTAAAAAGATTGATCAAAAATGCGCCAAAATGCGGTGAGAAAAGAAGGAATGATGTGCTCACTGTTGTGCACAACATCGGAGCAAGTGAAATGCCATCAAGAATGAGCCGGAGGTACCTAAAATGGAAGCTGTGCAATGAACAATTAACCAAGTGATGGGAGCATGGCAAGTGCGGACAAACAAATGTGCGTGAGAAATGATAATGGCGGTCATTTGTAGGGGCGGGACTAGCGGGGATGGTAAGTCCATGGTAGAATTAATATATAGTACAATTAGCAGCACTTTGGTAGGCACTTTGGTCACACTTTGGTCTTGGTGACACTTCGACAGGCATTTCACACTTTGGTAGCACTTTGGTCACACTTTTGAATGCACTTCAATGCAATTTGGTGAATTGTCACTGAAGTGTATTGAAGTGTACCAAAGTGACCAAAGTGCAACCAAAGTGTATTGAAGTGTGGTTTCCCTTGTGACTTTGGTACACTTTAGAAGACTTAATTGTATGTATAAATGTGTAATTTCGTAGTTACAACATATATAAAAGCAGATACATGTACATTAAGTATTTTTACACTTTGGTGGGCACTTTGATGAATTGTCACCAAAGTGTGACAATACTTAATGTAAGTGTATCTGCATTAATATATGCTGTAACTATGAAATCACATATTTATACATTAATCTAAGTGATCTAAAGTGTACCAAAGGCACAAGGGTGACCGCACTTTGATGCACTTTGGTTGCACTTTGGTGACAATTCACCAAAGTGCACCAAAGTGCCATCAAAAGTGTGACCAAAGTGCCATCAAAGTGCTACCAAAGTGCGGAATGTCTATCAAAGTGCCACCAAAGTGCCTACCCAAGTGCTGTTAATTGTACTATATATTTATTATACTGTAGACTTACCATCCCTGCCAGTCCCGCCCCTACAAATGACTGCCATCATTGTTTCCCACGCACATTTGTTTGTCTGTACTTGCCATGCTTCCATCACTGATCACCTTGTTCATTGCACAGCTTCCATTTTAAGTAACCCCGGCTCATTCTTGATGGCATTGCACATGCTCTGATGTTGTGCTCAACAGTGAGCACATTATTCCTTCATTTCTCACCGCATTTTCGCGCATTTTAGATAATTCTTTTTAGATATATTGTATGTTCTCTAAATACACATTATGACTGAAGTACAGTAAGTTTTCACTTAAGTAATGAGACAGGCTACAATTTGCCCACAATAGTTAATTACCATACATCTCATAACAATTAAATATATACTGCCAACTAGTTCCCATTATGTATGCAAGATAGTAAAAAGTATGTACTACAAAAAGATTGAGCATTAAAGCTAAAGAATCGAGTTAGAAATGATGATATAATGTGCTCACTGTTGTGTATGATGACGGAGGGAGCCTGCATGCAAGCGCCATCATGCCATCAACGATGAGCCAGAAAGTAAGTCGATGGCGCACAGCGGCGCTCGGACAAATAAACAAATGCGTGGGAAACAGGGAGGAGACAGTGTTGGAGACGATAAATGCAGAATAATTCAAATTATTGCAGTAATGTACGTATAATGTTGGTATAATGTACAATTATTGTTACTTATCTAGGCACTTTGATGCACTTATGTGAGTGCCATCAAAGTACCACCGAAGTGCCGAGTGCACTTAAATAACTGTTCACCCCTACCTGACTGCTCGCCGTATTCAAGATGTTTAACTGAGGTACTCAATGAGGTAGATCAATCAGTGTGTTCTCTCTCATTCATACTACACCCTTTGCTGACTATGGTGTAGATTATGCTCATGAATCTTCTATATCATCTCGTCCCTAAGCCCGCATCTCGCGCAGGGGATAAGTGATATTATCACCTTCTTCTATACTTTCAAATTTCAAACCTGCCTTCTCTCCGTACAGCACTTCCCTCCTCACACTCGAGGTTGAGACTATGATGGACAACAGTCACACGATCAAAGGTCAAAGACAGGGATTCGACCTTTACGATGCAGCTTGCTATCTCGGTATACCACCCGATTCCACGACGGTTTTATGACGAACTTTGGCTACGGATGACGGAGAGGTGTGGGCATGTCAGTGTGGACATGTGGTAGATGTCCGAGTTAGGTGTAAACCGATATGTTCTCATGAAATTCAACATCATCGTCATTATGTATACAGCTTCAAGGCGAAATGATGGGGCCTGTGCGATGAACCGATGGTAACATCAAGGATGGCTGATAATTGGGATAGTGAGGATTGAGTGAGGAAATCCAACTTATATCTTCATCGCTGAGATTACCGCCATGATCGTTTATTTCGGGATATGTAAATAGATCGTACACCTTGAAGTTCGTCATCGATAAGATCACCGATATGATCGTTTATTTTTGCAATAACTGGACCGTACACCAAGTTTGTCAAACGATAACTTGATATCAGCTGACTACGACACGATCAAGGATGTCGAGATAATTACGGTAGTGAGGAGTTAAATGAAATCATTTAACTACAGTATGAAGTACTTACAGCTAATTGCAAATCGTAGTATCAGACGCGCCAGCATACACACAGGCGGAGTCCTTCGGCTGACTGATCCGTACCAGGGACATGGCGCACCCAAAAAGGATACATATGGCGCCAGCGTCAGTTTGGGGCCTCGGCGACGTAACCCGAGCAAACCCCGCCTTTGTGTGTGCTCGCGCGTTTGATACATTAATTTGCAATTAGCTGTAATCAAAGATGGATAATCAATCAATCAGTATAGCATGCAGAAGATGATCCACTAACAACGGTAACATCTGGTGACTTGGATACGACTACATATGATACCCTTATATATATGCATTCTGCATAGTAGAACACTAAAAACCCTCCCCAGCAGCGAGCAATGAGTGACCAGTGGTCTTTTGTAGATACTATAGTAGAAGAGGGCTGGAAGATAAACATCGTATCTAGTATGTACATTTCTTCCGAACTATTGACTCTTATACTAATTAATAAAACAGCAGCAGTAGTGTCTTCCCTGGCATATGACATAGTTTACTCTTTCGCGGATGAGGTATGAATTCGAATCGAGTATATTTTCCGTGCGTAATCCCTAATTCGTGGACAGGTGACCTACATATGGCTGTGAGTCAGACATCGTCCCAATGATCTCATTCTATACTCACTGAAGAGCGCTGGTTTGCTAAGTGGAATGAAATGGTCACTTCCGAAAATGCTTTACTTGATTGCGCGGTATTACTGCGCTATATTTTTGCTGTAAGCTAGCTCAGTTAGCCCTAGAGTCTTATATTACAAATCTACTAACCGAGAATTTGCTTTACAGTATTTTAACAATTTGTGAGCATTACTGACAAGAAAGTTTAAAATACTCAATGATTCCATGCTTAATATTAGTGCCGAATAATAATGTCTTCGAAGTTGTTAACGAATCATACATCGCTCTCAAATTCAATGTAAGTTCGAAATGCATGTTATGGATGTTTATGCTAACTGAATGAGGTGCAGATGTAATACACCATTCCACAGGAGTTACGCAATATTAACATATTTTTGTAGCTTTATAGCAAGAGTTAACGATATGTAAGCGTATCCTCGAATACTATAACCACAAAACTAATATAAAGCTCCTTCCGCACATGAAGTGGGGGCCTTCCGATAACCATTACAACCATTGATTTCATATTCATTTTACAAGTGTGTGCACTATATGAAAACAATAAATGGAGTGAGTATCTACTTAAACGTACATGGTGTTGGAATTGAACATAAGACCCTCGTGCAGTTGTTGTGTTTCTCCGACTTGGTTTATTCGGTGTGTGAATAATAAGTAAAACCGAATTTCCTAAATTTTATTCTGATTCATCTACCAGTTCAATTCGTAGTTCGTTGCTTTCAAATTTATATCAAACTCAAGCATTAATATAAATATATTCAGGCCATTCTCACTAGCACAATTATTAGTAACCTCTTAACCGGTGCCAAGTTGACTGCATTTTGCATCTCACTTGTTCTCAACTGTAATGTCACTTTATGTTATTTCACATTGCTGACGAACTAATGAAATGGAATATTTAGTTGTTTTGCTTCTGCTAACGATTCACAGGGCGCGGAAGGAACTTTTACAAAATGGGATGACAAAAAGTATAATGTGGAATGCTAGACCCCTAACTACATCCGTTCTGCAATATGGGTCTTTGTCTTTCTGCTTCCTATTCGGTAATGCGCGTTACTCAAAGCTCATTTCGAACAAGTTCATATACTTATCATATACAGTGTCAACGTTACTTATGGCACTTAGTCACGCAGCTGCTATGGGAAATTTTGATACAGGATATTTTATCCCGTAAGCCTTCTTCTCCTTGTTAGTCATTGACTCAATTGATATATATTTAATACTTCAACAGCTGCTTCATTGGAGTCTCATCATCAATGGTAAGCTAAAATATCTTTGACTCTATGCTTCTCATGTTCCTCTCATGCAGGCGTGTCATTCCATTCTATCGCTTAGAAGAAAGAGTTACATGAATTTGAACGCAACATTTATAATTTCCCGACCGATCAACTTCGTTCGACCCGGTAGAGATACCACGTGCACAGAAAATGATATAGCAGACGAGGAACATGAGATATTGTGATTGGTTGCGTCTTAGACGTCTTCACCCTCCATTCCGAACAACTGCAACATCCAGCGAGTCCCCGGAACATAATACTTAAATGAAATCGTAGCAATTCTACTTAACCTATCGATTAAACAGCGAGCGGTCACCAAGAACAAGAAGTGAGGTCAAGTAAGTATCGTCCATCTCCCACCTATTCTCTCGTTACACACCAAACGATCCCCTATGAGCCAACACCAGTTTCTCCACCACTCCCTTCAACCGATCCGCCTCATACTTCCACCTAACTTGATCAACCTCATCACAAGCAGCCTCCGCCAAGCAAACACAACACGCCAAAAGTGTCTTCATCACAAAACAATAACACCCATCCCCATCCAATCCCTCCCTCTCAATATCACGTCCCAGCTCCACACAGACACTATACACCCTCCGAGCAACAATCGGATCCTGCACCTTATCCGAATCGGTGAGGTGATCAATTCGAGCACGGATCCAGGCGCGCATGATATCGCTGTTGAACGCCATGCCTGAACAGGCGTTACACGTACATTCGAAACGGTATTTCCCGCTGAGGGATTGTTGTCAGTCTGCGCGGGGTAGAAGGGGGTCGACGTAGTGGGACATGATTTCCTCCCCGCATGCGATGGGTTTGGTCGCGCGCACTTGGTACGAGAAGGAGGCGGGGTCGAAGGTGCTCGTTATGGAGCAGTAGGGAGAGCAGCTGATGTAGTTCCTATCATCAGCCACGCACGAACGTAAAAGTGTGAAAGAGACACTAACCTATGGTTAATCCTCGAAATCTCCTTAAACACCACACAATACCGATCCCTCTTTCCTCCCACTTCACCCAGCTCCCTCCCAACCAAATAAGAGTTGTCCATCTGAATATCAGTCAACTCCGCAGTATCACGGCATACGTTCGCATTCACGAGGCTCCAATACGCGTCCTGGTTCGCCTTGCTCATCCGGTTGAAAGTAAGCTGCAGAAGAAGCTCGATATTATCAAGTGCAGAATGATTCGTCTTCCATTCCACGTCGATCTCAGTACTTGGGTTGCGGGATATAGGGTGGTGTAGGAGGAGAGGAACCATCAAAAGCGGTCTCTTCACCACGATCAAGTCCCCCATACTCAAAGCGCGAACAGCGAACATCCCCAGTCCAGCTCCGTATGTCATCTCTCTAAAATCGTACGCCTTGGGGATATCGGGCACCGGTGGGGAACGGGGAAATCCGGGTTTACTGGATATGTACCTCTTCGTGCGGGCGAAGAGTATACACTCCGTCGAGCCGTGTGCGTCGATTGGGAGGGATGGGATGCGGGTTAGGATGAGTGAGTTGGGGGTGTTGAGGAATTGTAGCTCGGGTGGGATCTCTGCGAGACGGGCGGTGATCAGGGCGGCTGTGATGTTGGATACTATCTATCATGGGCGAGGTCAGCTAGGACGTGTAGGTGAAGAGAACAATGTACCGAATGTTAGAATGCGCATGTCAACTCGTGGGTCTGGGCCAGGTGGCATGATACCTGGCGTAGAGTCTGCAAGATGTTGGAGAGCTACTAAATCAGAAAGAACGGCGCATACCTGAATCTTCTCGCAGCAATGCCTTCTTTTGCCTCAAGAGGAACCCGCGCTTCATGTCGATGATGTAGACTCGAGTGCGATCTGTGACTAGGTGGACGTCAGAGCAGTGACCAGAGTTTGAGAGGAGGATAGGAATTTAGGATGGGATACCTTTCGGACGTACTTCTGGGCTCTTGAAGAATCAATAGGAATCAATGCGGGTGACAAGGCATTCGTTGAGCTTGTTGCTGCCTCGTGTCTACCGCCGTCGGAGATCCGCATGAAGTGAAAGTAGTGAAAGAAGCAGGTCGATATCATGTCAGTTCTCGTGCCTTGGAATCCGGAAGTGTCAGTGGTCCGACGGAGAGTGTTGGAATTTTGTTGACGTTGGACGAAATGCATATCGAAAGTAGTAAGCTAAGTTACACTAAGAAGACGGCTTGGAACAGTGAGCAGCCTCAGAGCAGGTGGGAGACTCGCGGGACGGTCCGGGGTTGTGACATTGCAGGTGTTTGGAACGGAAGGTGAAGACGTCTCTGATGCAGCCAATCACACGCACAGTGAACTTGCAGTGAACCTCGTCGACGACCTTTTCAACATCCAACACGCCCGTGATGCGCTCACCTCAAACACTCCGCCTCCTGCTCATCGTAGAACATACACATACACCGCGGTTGAGAGGGTGAAGGGTGGTTCTTGAGCTGGATGCGTATCCAGGTGTGTTCACTGTCTCCTCAATCTTTCTCGTCCTGTTGACAATGTCTCTTCCAGCTTTTTATCGTTGATCCACGTAAGCCCTCCCAAGAACATGGAGGATAAAGGTGTGTTCACTTCTAGCTTTCCTCCTGCTCGTCCTATTGACAACGTCTCTTCCAGCTCCATTCGTTCGTTATCGTCTTCACGTCACTTGAACATGCCATGCCATCAACTACGCACTTCTACCCTCAAACGAGATCGTACAAACGTCCACCCTTATGCGATTTGGAGTGGATGGCTGGTGAAGGAGGGAGTGGACGGGAGTGGACGGGAGTGGGTTGGACCGTTGCCTCGAACCGCTCATGGACTCGAAGGCATTCACTCTCGCGCCTGGGAGAGGATCGTGAACAACTGCAGCTTCTTACGCCTCGCTCTCCCAGCCTACGACCGTCAAAACAACTACGCTTCCCATCATAGTCCAGCGTTCCGTCACCCTCCCCGTACGCTCCCTCCATTCGATCGGTATACTTCATACAGACATTGCTGGACGCGTGTCCTTCCGTGACACGCCCACCTCAAACACTCCGCCTCCTACTCATCGAAGCGCATGCACATCCACCTCAACGCACCCACGGTCGAGAGGTCAGCCGGTCATACTGTATGGGAACCCTAGAGCCGAGTACGGTTGGGAGGATGGATCATATCGCAGAGGGAGGGAGTTGGATGCTACGAGGATCAAGGTGTGTGCACTTTTAGCTTTCCTCCTTCTCGTGCAGTTAACAACATCTCTTGCAGCTCCCAGCCTCCTCCCAACGATATCGTCAACATATCTCTTCCCATCGTCCACCATCCCATCAACCACGCCGTTCTACTTGTACGAACGTCCACCCAGTATCTAGGCCACGCACCCCAGCGCTCATGGTGCTCTTACGCGGTTTGGAATCGGAGCTAGGAGTGGTATAGCCTACGTGTACGAGGGCTATGTATACTGGTAGTGGATATCGGCCTTGCAAGTTGCCAGAGCGAGAGGATCGTGATCAACTGCGCCTAGCTCTCCCCTCCATCAATGTTCAACAATGCTGCCCATCCTGCTCTTGCGTATGGTCTTATCCTCCCTCCCTCCCTCCCTCAATCCGCCACTTGATAGATGGCAAGATCGTGTTATCGTACATATCGTCCGAGGGAAGATCGTTGTGGGTTCGATGGGAAGGGGTAGAATGAGCACGGTGGATACATTTGCACCTAGATCTTGCACGATTAGAAGTGGGGTGGTTGTCGAAGATGGGTATGGGTGGGATAATCTGTGCGTTCGACTGTGGATGCGGGATCGTTGGCCCGAGCTGATCATGGAGGAACTCGTTCTGGCCATACCATCCCCCCGTGTCTGCGGATGACCTTGACTTCTGCCTCTCCACGTCTACGACCCTCAAGCAAACCTGTCTATGCTACCCCTCCTGCTCCTGCGCTCCATCACATATCCTATCCTTCCTCCTCATTCGATCCACTCGCTTGATATAGACGCTGCAGGATCGTGCCAACCCACCTCTATTACACGATCTAGGAAGGGCCAGGGGACGATGGGAGCGAGTAGATTGAGGACCTTTGTCGCTTAATCCCTCTCTTCTCTTGGAACTACACGCTTTTTTATCGCGAACACCATACTACATAGCATGCATGGGATCGCCTCGCCGTCCTGCGTTCTTGATGCTGGTAGTGGATAGTTTCACGTTGCCCGAGCTACTCATAGTAGTGTAGAGCAGGCAGTTTGCCTGCACGGTAAAACTCGTGTTCTTCATATCCGTATGGTTACATTCCACTTACATACATCTGTCATTACCTATCCGACCCTATCTTTAGTTACCATTTAAATGTCGTAGCTATTGTTCTGGGAATACAGGTTCTGCATCCCCCCCTGTCACCTTATTGCAACCTCACTAGGACATTGGAGGTTGGATAGAACGTGCCAACCACTCGTCTGTTTCTTTGTTGAGAAGTTTACTGCCCAAGCAAGCTTCTCGTTCGACAGTAGAGGCCAATGCTATCCTCCCGCGCTTGGGAGTGGTTGATCACAACTTCTGCCTCACTCTCCCCACCTACGACCCTCAAGCAGGCCTGTGCGCGTACTACTTGTCGGAAAAATTGAATTTTGCATGTCACTCCATACCTCGACCTATATGTGCATATCAGTCCATCAGCGAATTGGAAGGGTAACCAGTTACAGTAACCTCAAATCCGATATGACATGCGTGAACAATCTGATATTGCTGAAACCTACTGAGCATCCTGATATGTACAGAAGCGGGTGACATAGCTGATGAGAGAATATACAGGTGAAAACTGTTGATATTAGGTTGACCACTCCACCTTGTGAAAGATAGTAGCTAATGATAGCTTTTACTATTAGGTTCAGTTCGCGTCAACCTAACTTTTAATTCCAGTAGAATGTTTACACAGTGTATTAACTAACTACAGGCTACAACATTAGGTACAAAGTAGTACTAATACAATATCACTACTACTACTAATCAGACTAGGACCCTCCGCATGAAAGTAAAGACATACTTAAGTGAGAAAGATTGTAGAAGGTAGAAGTACACTTACCGATACAAGGCGCTATAACCTTGCAGGTTCTTGGGGGGAAAGGAAGGCAAATGTAACTTGCGGTTTCTGACGGCTTATATGCCCGTTGTTGGAGTTGTGGAGCAATGACATATTTTATTAGTAAAGCACTAACTTCGGCTTCCATTTGTCCATGGAGTATGAATTGGAGCGGAACCCCTTGGCATTAGTAAACGAAGGAACACGATGTTAAATAGGTCCGTGACGTTAAAACCTACAGATGAAGGTGGACCGGCGCGGTCACATTCCAAAGTCCTTGTGGCTTCATGGGTTACAACGTCGATGCAGTTGACAACGAAAGGTTACATGTGTAGATAGTCTAAGATCTTAGATTAGTTGGTCTGTACTTAAATTATGTATAATACATTGTCAGCGATGATATGCTTGCGTAGTGAACACAGAGCAGACGTTTTCAAAATTTACATCGTCTGATAAGCTAACAGTGAGACATAAATCGTTGCATGCCACTTGGTGGACAGTGCTGATCACCTATACTAACTGTAATGCATCAGCACCTATCAGACACTGATCACCAAAACTAGCAGTCATGTATCAGCACCTACCAGTGGTATCAGTGGTTGTCATGAGTTGACAATATGGTGATATGGATACCCACGGAAGGTGATCATGGCCTATAAGTCCATCAGAGACTTCAGCAGCTGATATGCTATCTTGCGATTTTCCGACACTCTGCCCATCATGCTCCTGTGTACTACCGTCAACCATACCCTTATCCTCCCCTCAATTCGATCCACCCACTTGATATAGACGCTGAAGGAGCGTGCTGACATACCTCTATTACACGATCTGGAGAAGAACTAGGGGATGTATGGGAGCGAGTAGAGTGAGTACACAATGTCAAATGCACTGCTTCATCATGCTCGCCTGCTGACAACGTCTCTTGAACTTCCAGCTTCCTATCATTCATCATGATCACGCAGTATATCGCCCTCCCAACGTTATCATCAACCCATCTCATCCCATCATCAACCACACACGTTCGACGTCTCACAAACCGGCCATCTCACAGGATCTCACGCTGTGCATCCCTTGCGCGATTTGGTTGAATGGGATGCATCTCTAGGTGTACCAGCGTACTGTACCAGGCCTTGTCTTGGATGCAGGAAGTTGATAGTTGGCCCTTCAGTATCCAGAGCTTCTCGTGTACGTCAATACGTTCCTCTCACGCCTTGGACTATTGGAAAGGATCCTTTCGTCTCGCTCTTACCACCTAAGACCGTCAAGGCAGGTCTGACCCATGGCCATATACGATGCCCGTCATAGTCCTATATTCCGTGACCTACACCCATACCCTTTCCTTCCTCTTCATTTGATCCTCCACTGGATATATAGAGGCTGCTGGAGCATGTTGACATACTCTTGACATACTCTTGACATACTCTATTTGGGGAAGGACCAGAGGGTGGATGAGAACGAGTACTGAGCACGTGGATGCTAGGGTGTCTCTATGAGCCCCGATTATGCGATTTGGAAGGTTCGACGGTTATTAACTAGGATGCCAGCTATGTACTATCCAACTTAATATGTATAAATACTTATGTACAATCTCCGCGGATGTTTGCACCCGAACGTTACCGTTGCTGGTGGGCTTCTCAACCTTTTTGGTCTCGGCCGGCGCTGAAACCGACTTATATGTGTGTGGAAGTCGAGAGTGTGATAGATGTGCACTGTGCAAGCAGGCTCGTGATGTGGTTGGTGGGTACGACAACCGTTCTAGTTCTCAGCGCTCATGGGCGAAGTCGATTCGTGGCATTTCAGTACTTTGATCATCAGGGCTAGCTAATATTAGCGGGTCGACGACACTTTGTCTACTTCGGAGTTCATTTCGTGTCCAAATATTCTAATCTATCTCCGTGTCTGCTATTTTCGAGCGATTGAATTGCAGATGATATCTCTAGCTAGCACATCATTGTCCAGAAGCCGACGTTCGTCTCCAGCTCCTGCATCTC